>JARGYO010000198.1:4292113-4527113 GCA_029206835.1 Rana muscosa | reverse complement strand
AATTGCCCAGACTACTTGGGAACAAGTGGGAAAGTTGTTTGGCAACTCATCAGCCCCCTACTGGAAAAAGGCTACCACTTATATGTGGATAACTTTTATACATCCCTTCCCCTGTTTCGCAACCTGCACCTGAAGAAGACGCCAGCATATGGCACGGTCAGAAATAACCGGAAGGGCTTTCCTCAAAGTCTTGTGAATAGGAAGTTGAGAAGAGGAGAGTCGGCAAGTCTGCGAAACCACGAGGTTCTGGCAGTGAAGTGGAAGGACAGAAGGGATGTATATATGTTATCTTCCATCCACAACGATACCTTCGTGGAAAACCCCAGAAGGAATGGCACCACCATCCAAAAGCCCAAATGCATCCAGGGCTACAATTCGTTCATGGGGGGAGTCGACTTGAACGACCAAATGCTGGAACCATATCTTTCCACAAGACGGACATACCATTGGTATAAAAAAGTAGCAATTTATTTTTTTCATTTGGCCATATATAACTCTTATATTATTTATCGCAAGTCCACCCAAAACCCCCTAAGCTTCCTTGGCTACCAGGAGGAAATCACCACTGCCCTGATATTCCAGAGTGGCCCACCCCAAAACATCCGATCTGATGTTATGAGTCGACTCTCCGAACGTCACTTTCCTGATAAAGTCCCTCCCACAGCAACAGGCCGACAACGTCAAAAAAAATGCAAGGTGTGTGCCAGTGGAGGAGTCAGACGAGACACAGTTTATTATTGTGCTGAGTGTCCTTCCCAACCAGGCCTCTGTGTAATTGACTGCTTTCGCCGTTACCATACTTCACTAAATTATTAGTAAAGTATGGTAAACGTAATCCTTATTGCCTGCCTTCACACCCCTTATGCTACTGCCTGCTTTGTAACTGACCCTGGCTTGTTATTCGACCAAGCTTCTGCCTAACGATTCTGTACTACCTCTGCCTGATCTGGAACTGACCCTGGACTGTTATTCGACCACGCTTCTGCCTAACGATTCTGTACTACCTCTGCCTGATCTGGAACTGACCTTGGACTGTTTGACCATGCTTTTTGCCTGCCTCTTGGATTGATCTTGTACCCTGCTACTGGACTAGTGGGATTCAACACAGGGGTCTCACATATGTGAGGGGCTCCAGAAAAGTTTTTCTGGATGAAAAAAACAATTTTTTTTGTTTTCTCATCCGAGATTAGGGTCTGGAGACTCGGAGGCTTCAAAGAGATTTGGGTGGGAGAAGCCTCTACCCCTGTCCCCATTCTGTCCTGAACAAGGCCCTACTTCTGCCTGCTGCCTGTAGGACCTATGCCATCATGCCTCTGCCTGTCGCATGAACTGACCACAGCAAATGGATCTGCCTACTACCAGGACTAATATCTTTGGCACTGCTGACAATATTTCTGCCTGCACTGACCCAGGACTGTTTATGGACAGTATCCCTGCCTGCTGCCTGGACAATTGTGTATGCCATTGCTGACGAAGTCCCTGCCTGCTGCCTGGACCAGTGCTATCCTGCTGTGTAGAACTGCGCTACTAAAACCACAGGTAATCTTTTGTTTACGCTTTGCTCAGCATAATGTATTTTGGGGTATAATTCTTGGTATGTGCATGCTATGTGTCCTTAGAACATCTGATGGTGTTCCTTGCATGTTGGGCCTCTGTATGTGGACAGGCTGTGTAAGTCCTACACATTTGGTATCGCCATACTCAGGAGGAGTAGCAGAATGTATTTTGGGGTGTCATTTTTGCTATGTAAATGCTATGTGTTGGAGATATCTTATGAACTGACAACTTTGTGTAAAAAAAATGCATTTTCATTTTTTTTCCCACATTTTCCAAATACTTCTGGAAAAAATGAACTGTTCAAAAGACTCATTATGCCTCATAGATTATACGTTGGGGTGTTAGCTTTCCAAAATGGGGTCATTTTGTGGGTGTTTTCATTGTCCTGGTGCTCCAGGGCCTTCAAAACTATAATAGGTGGTTAAGAAATGAGATGTGTAATTTATGCGCCTAGAATGCCTGAAGGTGCTACTTCAATGTAGGTCCTCTGTATGTGGACAGGCTGTGTAAAAGTCCCACACATGGGGTATTGCCATACTCAGGAGGAGTAACAGAATGTATTTTGGGGTGTCATTTTTGCTATGTAAATGCTATGTGTTGGAAATATCTTATAAATGGACAACTTTGCGTAAAAAAAATGCCTTTTCATTTTTTTTCCACATATTCCAAAAACTTCTGGAAAAAAATGAACCGTTAAAAAGACTCATTATGCCTCATAGATTATACGTTGGGGTGTTAGCTTTCCAAAATGGGGTCATTTTTTGGGTGTTTCCATTGTCCTGGTGCTCCAGGGCCTTCAAAAGTGTAATAGGTAGTCAACTAGTTAGATGTGTAATTTATGCTCATAGAACACCTGATGGCGCTCCCTGCATGTTGGGGCCTCTGTATGTGGCCAGGCAGTAAAAAAGTCCCACACATGTGGTATCGTAATACTCAGGAGGAGTAGCAGAATGTATTTTGGGGTGTCATTAGTGGTATGCACATGCCATGTGAGAGGAATAAGCTATTACAATGAAAATTTTGAGGAAAAAAAACCAAAAAAAAAACAAAATCGTAATTTTGCAAAGAATCGTGGGAAAAAATTACAACTTCAAATAACTCACCATGCCTCTTACTAAATACCTTGGAATGTCTACTTTCCAAAAAGGGGTTATTTGGGGGGCATTTGTACTTTCTTGGCATTTTAGGGTCTCAAGAAATGAGATAGGCCGCCAGTACATCAGATGTGATAATTTTTTTTATGATTTGCACTATAGCTTGTAGACTCTAAAACTTTTACACAGACCAAATAATTTCCAAAAATTTGGGGTTATTTTTATCAAAGATATGTAGCAGTATAAATTGTGGCCAAAATTTATGAAGAAAAATTAATAATTTGCAAAATTTTATCACAGAAACTAAGAAAAATGTGTTTTTTTTCAAAATTTTCGGTCTTTTTTCATTTATAGCACAAAAAATAAAAACCCCAGAGGTGATCAAATACCACCAAAAGAAAGCTCTATTTGTATGAAAAAAAGGACAAAAAAATCATTTGGGTACAGTGTTGCATGACTGAGTAATTGTCATTCAAAGTGTGAGAGCACCGAAAGCTGAAAATTGGTCTGGGCAGGAGGGGTGTTTAGTGCCCAGTAAGCAAGTGGTTAAAATAGTGGGTGTTGCATTTGTTTTCCCACACAGTATTTGCGCAGCGATTTTTCAAACGCATTTTTTTTAGGAAAAAAAACACACTTTATTTTTTATTTTTAATGCACTAAAACACACTATATTGCCCAAATGTTTGATGAAATAAAAAAGATGATCTTAGGCAGAGTACATGGATACCAAACACGACATGCTTTAAAATTGCGCACAAACGTGCAGCGGCGACAAACTACATACATTTTTAAAAGCCTTTACAGGTTACCACATTAGATTTACAGAGGAGGTCTACTGCTAAAATGACTGCCCTAGATCTGATCTTCGTGGTGATACCTCACATGCATGGTGCAATTGCTGTTTACATATGACGCTAGACCGACGCTTGCGTTCGCCTTTGCGCAAGAGCAGGGGGGGGGACAGGGGTGCTATTTTATTTTATATTATTTATTTTGCCTTTTTATTTTATTTTTAAACTGTTCCTTCCATATTTTTTTTTCTGTTATCTCAGGGAATATAAATAGCCCCCATGATAGCAATAGGTAGTGACAGGTACTCTTTTTTTTGAAAAAAAATTGGGGGGGGGGGGGGGGTTTCCTCTGCCCTCAAAGCATCTGACCACACCAAGATCGGTGTGATAAAATGCTTTCCCAATGGCGCAGTTTATATCCGGGGGGGGGGGGGGGGGGCAGGGACGGACACATTCCCTCCCACTGCTTGTAAAAGCAGTCTAGAGGCTAATTATCTGCTAGGATTGCTTTTACACGCAGCCTGTTGGCTGAACGAAAAAAAGAGATTGATTGGTGGGTATGCCCACCATTAGAATACCTCCCTTCATCCACCCACTTCTAATGATGGGCATACATGCACCATTTTAATATGCCGAAGCATGGGGGCATCCTCCCGCAAAAAAGTTATGCCGCGTACACACGGTCGGACTTTTCCACGGGCAAGCCTCCGTCGGAATTTCGACCGTATGTACAGGGCATTAGGAGCAGAATCGCTCCTCCGCCCCCATGCTTCGGCATATATGCTCTTTTTTTTTACTGTGGTGGTGAAATCACCTCCTACAGCGTTGGAGTCACGGCTTTATGTTTCGTGGGAGAAAACGCTGTTGCCGTCAAGATAAATAAATCCGCGCTGCAACTGAATGGCGTACCTGCTAAGCAAATGATGTTTATCATTAAAACAAAGTAACATTACAGTATAACAGTAAGACCTTACCATACCATATCTGCAAAAGCAAATACTAAAAAAAACCTAGTAAAAAATAAAACATTTTTTTAACGCAACCTGTGCCTAAAATATATATGTGCCGAAGCATGGGGGCATCCTCCCGCAAAAAAGTTATGCCACGTACACACGGTCGGACTTTCGACCGTATGTACGCGGCATAAAAGGTTATGCCGCGTACATACGGTCAGACTTTTCCACAGGCAAGCCTCCGTCGGGATTTTGACCGTATGTACGCGGCATTGGGAGCAAAATCGCTCCTGCTGCCCCCATGCTTCGGCATATATTACTGTGGTGGTGAAATCACCTCCTACAGCACTGGAGTCACGGCTTTATGTATCGTGGGAGCAAACGCTGTTGCTGTCAAGATAAATAAATCCGCGCTGCAGCCGATCGGCGCACCTGAAAACAAAAAGTTACATACCTGAAAAGCAAGCATGATAAAACATTGCAGAATAGAATACAGTAAAAAAAGAGCAGAACAAGAGAGGAGAGAGAGAGAGAGAGAGAGAGAGAGAGAGAGAACAAAAAAAAATAGCTGTCGTTTTAATTTTATATTTTTTTTGGTTTTTTTTTACACAACTAACGGTTCGGGTCTCTCAAAATGCGATGGCATCTTAAGAGGACCTGTGTAAGTGTGTCCTAGTCTGTGAAATGCTGTACCCTATGCTAAAACTTCACTTTTGTGTGGTAGTGTTCAAAACATTTACCAATGCACAGACCAGGATTGTCAGGACAGAGTGGACAAAAATAACGGGCGTCACGCCTAAATCCGCGCTTGCTACAGACATCTTTTTTGGGGGGCTCGTTGGGTAGGGGTACTCTCGAGGACATAAGGAAAATGCCTCTCATGCAGCCGGCTTACTGCATTTGGTAGGGGATGGTGAGGTGCAGAACCGCCTGGATACAGGAGTTCTGTGACTATCTCATCCTGGAATTTTAGGAGAGATAAAGTCCCGCCTGAAGCTCTGTATAGCACATGAGCGTTCAGCAAAGCCAATTTGAATAAGGATAGAGACACTTTTTTGTACCAGCGTCTCGCCTTACGGGCAATGTGATACGGCGCCAACTTCTGGTCATTGAGGTCCACCCCTCCCATATTTTGGTTATATTCGTGGACACAGAGGGGTTTATCCACAACACCAGTCGCCGTACGAATTTGGACTGTCGTGTCTGCATGAAGGGAGGTAAGAAGGAAAACATTATTCCTCCACTTCACAGCGAGCAAATTATTACACTTCAAGCAGGCTCTCTCCCCCAGCCTAAGACGGGAATCTACAAGCCCCTGGGGAAAGCCCCGGCGATTAGGTCGCACGGTGCCACATGCTCCAATCTGATGATCAAACAAGTGACTAAACAGTGGCACTCTTGTGTAATAATTGTCCACATACAAGTGGTACCCCTTTCCGAATAAGGGTGACACAAAGTTCCACACCAACTTGCCAGCACTCCCTATGTAATCTGGGCAGTTCACCGGCTCTACCAGACTATCTTTTCCCTCATAAACCGTAAAGCTCCATACATAGCCTGTTGCCCTGTCACAGAACTTATAGAGCTTGACCCTGTATCTGGCACGCTTGCTGGGAAGGTACTGCTTGAAAGACAAGCGGCCAGAAAATTTAATCAGGGACTCATCAACGCAGACGACTTGATCGGGAATAAACAAAGCTGCAAAACGTTCGTTGAAGTGGTTTATGAGGGGCCTAATTTATGTAAATAATCTAGAGCCGGTCGTATTCAGGGTCTCCACGTGGACGACAAATTTCATTGTCGTTGAAGTGCATGAACCGCAAGATCTGCTCGTATTGTTTCCTGGGCATGGAGGCAGAAAACACGGGCATGTGGTCAATTGGGTGCGTGGACCAATAAGCACGCATTAACGAAAATTTATGTGTGCCCATGTTGAGGGAAAGGCCCAGAAAGGTCTTAAATTCGGAAACCGTAATTGGTTTCCAATCTCTGGCAATGGAAGGCAACTGGGGATTAGCGGCGATGAATTGACCAGCATATAAATTACTCTGGTCCACAATAGATCTATGGAGATCTTCCGTGAAAAACAGCGAATAAAAATCAAGTGGCATAAAATCAGCTGTTTCCACCTGAATACCGGGTTGGGTAGTGAATGGGGGAAGTACGGGTTCTGCAGAAGTGGTGGGGACCCAATCAGGATAGGCGAATTCTGCAGGAAGGGTACTATGGGCATGACGGGCCTGCTTTTGTCTTCTTCTTGGTGGCAGCGGGACACTACTTGTGCTTGCCACCTTGAACTGCACTTATGGGAATCGCCACGTCAGAAAGTGATACTGCAGTGCTGGATGTATTCCCAGGCTGTACTAGGCCGCAGGTGCTTGCCAGTTCACCAGAAGGAATGGCGGCGCTAGTACTACTCTGCTCCATGATACGAAAGCCCTGCGGTTCTAGTTTCTCAACAACCTCAGAAGATCGGCATCGGGTGCGCCTGACCTTAGCAGGGACCTCACCTTCGTCGTCAGAGCTATCTGACATGGAGCCTGAATCTGACAGATACGTGACCTCCTCGTCACTATCTGTCATGCTCAGAATCTTGTTGGCCTCTTTACTAGTGTACCTTCAATTTGCCATTTTGGGCTCTAAATTTAGGGGTACACTAGTAAGATTCACAGGTAAAAAAGCACCTGACTGTCGTCAGCAAATATATCAAACGCTACAAAAAAAAAAAAAACTGTTAGCGATCGCAGGGATCAGGCCTGGCTCTGCGAACGCTGCAGTTATGTGTGTTGAGTTTGATAAGGGACAGTGATCGATCGATACTGCACTTGGGTGGGCTGGGCGGAGGGGCTAAACGCAGGTGCTAGCAGGTATCTGGGCTGATCCCGCTAACACTGCGTTTTTGGGAACCCTAAACCGCTGGGGACGCTAGTATAGATCTGATCAAATCAGATATTGATCTGTTCAGATACTATACCACTAAGGGAGGTGTATGCTTTGCGCGTGGGTGTTAGCGTTACTGGCACTAACCTAACGCCGCCTGGGGCGACGCAGACCCTCTCTGGTGCTAAAACCTAATTGATATCACCCGCCGGGCGATCAGGGGGTTAAACCTTTATTGGGTTATATACGGCGGGTGCCCTGATGCTATAAAAAGCTAACTAACCAACCAGTGTCACCCGCAACACTTATACGGTGATCACTGGTGAAAGGGTTAACTAGGGGCAATCAGGGGGTTAAAACCTTTATTAGGTAATATATGGGGGTACCTGACGCTATATAAAAACCTGACGGGTAACCTAAATAACTAACTGGCTAACCAGTGACACTTATACAGTGATCACTGGTGAAAGGGTTAACTCTAGGGGCGATCAAGGGGTTAAACCTTTATTAGATATATGGGGGTACCTGACGCTATAAAAACCTGCGGCGAACCTTAAAAAACAATAACTTGCTACCTAGGGGCACCACCGACACCAATACAGCGATCGGAAAAACGATCGCTTAGTGATGCTGGCGATAAGGGGTGAAAGGGTTACCTGAGGGGCGATGAAGGGGTTAAACCTTTATTAGAGGGGGTTAGGGGGCTACCCTGGACCTAAACCTAACTGCCCTGCAACTTTTTACTGTCACAGATGACACTAAATGCAGTGATCAGTAAATAAATGATCACTGCAATCAGTGACACTGTGACTGGGGTCTGGGGAGTGAAAAGTGTGCCTACGTGTGCTGGTGTCAGTGGGCTGTTGTTGCACTTACAGTACTGTGAGATGTCTTCTCTCCTCGCGCCGGACGAAAAGTCCGCCGCATAGAGAGATGACATCACTTCCTCCTGCCTGTGTTTACATTTACACAGCAGAGGAAGCATATCATTCGCCGGGAGCGATCACGAGGGGGTGGCCAGAAACCAATGGCCGCCCCCTCATCACGGATCGCTCCGGAATGGAAAACCACTGCTCACTGTACTGGAGGGGGGTCCGATCGGACCCCCCACCCATACGAAGGCAGGCACGTACAGGTACGTGATTGTGCCTCCAGGTGCCATTCTGCCGACGTATACGTACAGTGAGCGGTCGTTAAGTAGATACTATAGAGATAACATACATACAATATAGTCATTTTATAAAATCCATCACACCATTACTTACATGTATATGTATTTTTCCCATTTCTTTTTTCTCATCCCTTTTATTGGGATGGGGGTCTGAAATGTAAAATGTAAATCCAGCCCGGGAGAAAAAACTCTTCAAACAGGATGCGTTACAGAGAGACTGCAATCACAATACAGCAAGTATGTGAGAGGCAGTGGGAACTAGAGGGGTGAACTTTCACCTCTCACTTCCTGTTCCTGGTAACTCCTCTGCGGAAGCATGGTGGAGAGAGCTCCCTGTATTAAAGGTAAGTGTATTTTATCAATTAACATTAGAATTGTGAAAGTTTGGTGCAGGGTTCATACACATTTTTACCAATCAAATTCCATGACTTTTCCATGACTTCACGTAAATATTCATGCCTTTATGTTTCATGAAATGTCTATGTATACATGTTAAATAAGAAAAAAATCCATGTCACACCCAGCATATTTTTACTAATATAAATTAGGGCTGTTACTGATTAAATTTTTTGTGTTCGATTAATCTTTTTTTTTAAATCGATTAAACGACTAATTTTGATTAATTAATTATAACGCACATACAGATCCAACTACTTTTAGCTGATTTCCTTGCATTGCAACTCTGCATTAGTCAGTGGTAAATGTGGTATAAACACTATATACAATCACCCGACACTAGTTAGTTTCCACAATCCATGACTTAACTTCACAGTTCACACAAATAAATTCAAACTGTAGCACTGACATAAGTACAGTACAGTACAGACACCCCCAGTAGTACAGACATCCCCAGTGCAGACCTCCCAGTACAGACACCCCCAGTAGTACAGAAACCCCCAGTGCAGACACCCCCAGTGCAGACCTCCCAGTACATACACCCCCAGTGCAGACACCCCCAGTGCAGACACCCCCAGTAGTACAGACACCCCCCAGTAATGCAGGCACCCCCCCTTACAGACCTCAGAACAGCAATACACGGCGCGGTGTGTGTCCCTCGAGTTCCTGCTGACGTCAACGTGCCGCTAAGCCACCAATAGGCTGCCGCCGGGTGTACTAAGATGGCCGTGGCTCCGAAGCTAGGCCGAAGCCGCGGTCTTTCCTAATGGCCGAGGCTCTGGAGCGCTCTGCGGATCGCGCCGTGTGCCGATCCGAACAGGATGACCTGTTCGGATCACAGATCGCTTACGATCCGTTGCACGACTAGTAGTGACTAAAATATTCCATGACTTTTCCAAAACTTAGTGGGGTTCAGTCATTTTCCAAAACTTTTCCAGGCCTGGAAAGTGCCATGTCAAAATCCCATGACTTTTCCAGGAATTTAATGACCGTACGAACCCTGTAAGTTTTATTTGTCGATTCCCTGCTGAATAGTTCTCATTCTGTATTCAATCACCTTCCCAGTTTGCACACAGCATGTAATGTTATATAGCTATGTCACCATGCTGCAAAGGGGAGGGCTGGTAGCCTTAGGCCTGGGGGGCAAGTCCAGTCAAGTGGCCCATAGAGCCAGTGGTGGCAAAGTGATGGATCAGTGAAAACAGTATAAGGTTTTACATTATCACAAAGGTGGGGGAGGGGCAGGAAGGACAATGCGGCCCTGGGGGGGATTGTACCATCATGGCCTCCAGGAACTAAAGTGCAAACAAGTCCCCGTATGATGAATCCCTCAGAGCTGAAGACCTGACCTCCTCCCCTCGCAACTAGTGAAGGACTACAAATCCAAGCATTAACGTCTGAGATCAAAGAATGTGACCCCCCCCCCAATTAGTGACGGAGTACAAGTCCCAGCATGAACCCCTGAGATCTAAGGATGTGACCCCTTTAGATCTCATGGATTAATGCTGTGACCTGTAGTTCTTCACTAGTGGGGGGGTTTGTGACACATCCTGAGCACTGAGGGGTTCATGCTGGGACCTGTAGTCCTTCGCTTTGGGGGTTACATCCTCAAGTCCCAGCATGAACCCCTGAGATCTAAGGATGTGGCCTCTTAGATCCCACGAGTTCATGCTGTGACCCGTAGTCCTTCACTAGTTGGGGGTGCGATACATCCTCAGCTGAGGGGTTCATGCTATGACCTGTAGTCCTTCACTAGTTGAAGGGCCAGGGGGACACGTCCTCAGCGCTGAGGGGTTTAAGCTGGGACAGTGGGACCTGTAGTCCTTCACTAGTTGGGGAGGGGGGGCAGTGGTGTGCGACATTCTGTGCTCTGAGGGGTTCAAGCTGGGACCTGTAGTCCTTCACTTTTGGGGTGTCACATCCCCAAAAGTAAAGGACTGCAATTCCCAGCATGACCCCTGGCTGGGATCTAAGGACCCTGCTTCACATTTCCCTACACAGAGAGACCCCGCTCCACATCTCCCTGACCAGAGTGTGCCCCCGCTCCACATCTCCCTGACCAGAGAGTGCTCCCGCTCCACATTTCCCTTGAACAGAGAGTGCCCCGGCTCCACATTTCCCCGAACAGAGAATGCCCTCGCTCCACATCTCCCCGCACAGAGTGCCCTCGCTCCACATCTCCCCGCACAGAGTGCCCTCGCTCCACATCTCCCCGCACAGAGTGCCCTCGCTCCACATCTCCCCGCACAGAGTGCCCCGGCTCCACATTTCCCCGCACAGAGTTCCCCGGCTCCACATTTCCCTGAACAGAGAGTGCCCCGGCTCCACATTTCCCTGAACAGAGAGTGCCCCGGCTCCACATTTCCCTGAACAGAGAGTTCCCCGGCTCCACATTTCCCTGAACAGAGAGTGCCCCGGCTCCACATTTCCCTGAACAGAGAGTGCCCCGGCTCCACATTTCCCTGAACAGAGAGTTCCCCGGCTCCACATTTCCCTGAACAGAGAGTGCCCCGGCTCCACATTAACCTGCACAGAGAGAGACCCCGCTCCCCCATTAACCTGCACAGAGAGAGACCCCGCTCCCCCATTTCCCTGCACAGAGAGAGAGAACCCGCTCCCCATTTGCCTGCACAGAGAGACCCCGCTCCCCATTTGCCTGCACAGAGAGAGACCCCGCTCCCCATTTGCCTGCACAGAGAGAGACCCCGCTCCCCATTTGCCTGCACAGAGAGAGACCCCGCTCCCCATTTGCCTGCACAGAGAGAGACCCCGCTCCTCATTTGCCTGCACAGAGAGAGACCCCGCTCCTCATTTGCCTGCACAGAGAGAGACCCCGCTCCCCATTTGCCTGCACAGAGAGACCCCGCTCCCCATTTGCCTGCACAGAGAGACCCCGCTCCCCATTTGCCTGCACAGAGAGACCCCGCTCCCCATTTGCCTGCACAGAGAGACCCCGCTCCCCATTTGCCTGCACAGAGAGACCCCGCTCCCCATTTGCCTGCACAGAGAGACCCCGCTCCCCATTTGCCTGCACAGAGAGACCCCGCTCCCCATTTGCCTGCACAGAGAGACCCCGCTCCCCATTTGCCTGCACAGAGAGAGACCCCGCTCATTTGCCTGCACAGAGAGAGACCCCGCTCCCCATTTGCCTGCACAGAGAGAGACCCGCTCCCCATTTGCCTGCACAGAGAGAGACCCCGCTCCCCATTTGCCTGCACAGAGAGAGACCCCGCTCCCCATTTGCCTGCACAGAGAGACCCCCGCTCCCCATTTGCCTGCACACAGAGAGAGAGAGAAACCACCAATTGCTTGCCTTGTACACACCACTATTTTTTATTTTTTTTGCTCAACCCAGTGAGTTGAATGAAAAAAAAAAACCCAGACAGCTCCAGTTGGAGTCGCTGTACTAAAGGATCCAATGTTGGTACAGCAATCTCCCCTGCTCCTCTTTTGTGTTCTGACGGGGACTGCCCCCTGCCAGTTCACTCCAGTCAGTGCTCACAGCCAGCAGTGATTGGAAAAATAAAAACTACAGGCTGGCTGTATTTAAGTCAATTGATAGATCAACTTCAGTACAGCCAGCTTGTCCATACATGGATAGAAATTCAACTGGTTTAGCAGAAATGTTGATCTGTCTATGGTGCCTTACGTCCGTATGTCTCTGTGTTTAACCACTTCCCGCCCAGTCAATAGCATATTGACGTCCGGGAAGTGGTTCTGTTATCCACACTGGACGTCTATTGACGTCCTGCAGGATAACAGCTGCCGCGCGCCTGGGGGGGCGCGCATCGCGGCGATCGGTGGAGCGGTGTCAGTCTGACACACCGCTACACTGATCTCAGTAAAGAGCCTCCGGCGGAGGCCTTTTACCATGTGATCAGCCGTGTCCAATCACGGCTGATCACGATGTAAACAGGAAGAGCCGTTGATCGGCTCTTCCTCACTCGCGTCTGACAGACGCGAGTAGAGGAGAGCCGATCGGCGGCTCTCCTGACAGGGGGGGTTCACGCTGATTGTTTATCAGCGCAGCCCCCCCTCGGATACCCACACTAGACCACCAGGATGCCGCCCAGGACCACCAGGGAAGCCCCAAGCATGTGGATGGCCCCCATGGCCATCCACATGTAGTAAAACATGAAAAAAATGGGCACTGACCGACACCATCATGGCACAACCACAATGTGTGGTGGCTGGCATTGCTGGGCATCAGTGCCACCTACTAGTGTCCATCAGTGCCACCTATCAGTGTCCATCAGTGCCCACCTATCAGTGCCCGTCCGTGCCCACCTATCAGTGCCCGTCCGTGCCCACCTATCAGTGCCACCCATAAGTGCCCATCAGTGCCGCCTATGAGTGCCAATCAGTGCCGCCTATGAGTCCCCATCAGTGCCGCCTATGAGTCCCCATCAGTGCCGCATACCAGTGCCACATATCAGTGCCCATCGGTGCCACCTCATCGATGCCAATCAGTGTCACCTTATCAGTGCCCATCAGTGCCACCTTATCAGTGCCCGTCATTGAAGTAGAAAAGGTACTTATTTACAAAAAAAATTACAGAAACAAATTTTTCCCATTTATACTTACCTGATCTCTATTTTATTCTTTTTAGACAATTCTGGTTTCTCCCTTCTTTCCCACAATACGCCATCCATTTGGATTGCACCTTGTTGCTAAATCCTGACTCCTTTTGTGAACATACAATGGTGGGTGCAGCATTGGGAGGGGTAGATGGAGGAAGATGCACCCCTGGTACATAAATTGGAACATGGAACATATGTATTTTAAATGAATATGATTCAGTAAGTTCTTTCCTTTTTTTTCTTCCCTTTTTTCTTGATACCTCTTGGAGGTGGGATTGAGAATATTGTGATTAATAGAACTCTATAAATCTGTCTTTAGATAAATGAATGCAACATCCCTGAGGAAGAACGTCTTTTTACTATGATTTGAAACGCGTCGGCTGAAGCCTGTTTCTGAGTGATTTCTGCAAAAATCTTGAGTCACCGATCTAGGCATTGTAGTCATAATTGTTAATAAATGCAGATTTTTATGGAGATGGATAAAGTCATAAACATATTTTTGTATCTATATAAAAACGATTTTGTAATGTTTGTGAATAACTATATATATTGTTACATATATAATTTTCCTTTTTTTGTTGCCTTAAAAATCCCCAAACAACAGAGGTTTTTTTTCACCATATTTACCTGGGATGATGGCAACCATATGTGGGAATGCATGAGTTAACCTAATTTGAGACAATTAATTGTTACAGGCAAGTCAATATAACCTACCTCTCAGCTAGGTAGTTACATTCCTGAGAGCCAGGCAGGTGGAAAATTGACAAATTTGACCAATCATTTGCCCTTTCATTCTACAGTGCTTTAAAGGCAGAGTTAGGCAACCTCAGAGAGGTGGAGATCTACCTGAACAACATGGGAGAAAGTCAAAGATCATCGGGCACAGTGTCCACCAATATTGCCTCCTCACACCTGATTTAAACCTATAATTGCCGTATTACCATGCTGCAATCATGTGCCTTTCACTGCAATTACTGGTGTAAACATTTTGCCTCCTCACCACCTGTCAAACTCGCTTGCATAATTTTTCAGAGGTGCATTGGAGCATTGCATACCGCACTTGTGAATGAGCCCTTAGTTGCATTTGGCAATAGCACTTTTAAGGCTCATTCACGCGTGAATTTGAGGGTGGTAAAACCCTGCCCCAATCCCTACCTCCTTTAGCTGCTAAGGGGGGGGGGGGGGGTCAGGGTGCCATGGGAGGTGGATGCTTGAGAGTTACTATTAGCTGTTAAGCAACCAGATACAACAGTACCCATGGGAATCGTTGGGTAACTGGGAGTTAATTGTACTACATTCATTATAGTATCAGTGAGTGCACTGAGGTAACTACATACTACATGCACAAGTGAGATTTTTGTTTTGTGGAAGATCCTTACTTTTACTTGGGTGAAACCCTCCTGGAATATTTTTGATCTAGTGGGGAGGGTCAGCAGCAGACTGGAGGAAACCCTCTAATCATGTAAAAGTAAATTTTTTCACAAGTAATCAATTTCTAACAAATGAAATGAATGTATATAGTGAGAAAATAGGCCATTATGTAAATTTTTACGTTTTTATGCATTTACATAGAGTTGCCTGGCGTATGGGATACTTTTGAAAACCACAAAAGTGCAGCTAACCACAAGAGCACAGCTAATGGCACTAAAGAATGATGGTATCAGTTCATCCTGTGTGGGACAGAAGGTGGTGCACACGATACACCCATCTGAAGACTTGATCTAATTTCCTTGTCAAGCGTTGTACTCAAGGCCTAAACAGGTAGGTTTTATTTTGGTACTGAAACATTAAAACTTTGTCTTTTTTTTAAAATATCAAACATGTCATTTACCTGCTCTGTGTTAGGGTTTTTTGCACAGAACAGCCCGGATCCTTCTCTTCTCAGGTCCCATGCCGGTGCTCCTGAACCACAGCTCTGTGTGTCCAATCACACACTGAGCCGCACCTTGGCCCCATCTCCTAAATGGCTCACTGGCTGTGATTGACAGCACCGGGAGCCAATAGCTCCCACCACTACAGAAAGCCAATCAGCAGTGCAAGTCCCCGGAGAGACGAGGCACTCGTGGACATCACTGGATTGAGAGGGGGCTCATGTACGTATAGGGGGACTGCTGCACACAGAAGATTTTTTTTTACCTTCATGCATAGAATACATGAAGTTAAAAATCCTTGTGTCTTTACAACCACTTCAATAAAAAGTAACTTTCAAGGTGGTGCTTCCAAGCGGCTGACAGATGGAGAGAAGCGGGTACAGTTAGACCCTATGAAAACTTCAGATTTGACATGTAGACTGTAAGCCAATTTGACTGTTGTGTCAAAATTAGATATCTTGCTCAGTCTGGTAGTAGTCTGAACTAATAAGGCAAGTTATAGGCAAGATGTTGATTTTTATACTGATTTTTGAAAAGTCTACAATATTTTGATGTTTTTATACATGCTTAATTTTGTTAGTTTTATTTACTGAGCTGCATCTGTTAGACCCTGTGACGGATCTCAGATACCCCAGGTGGGCACATCCACCAGACATGTGTCTCCTGTACTACAAACGCACCCGCAGCCTGCAGATTCGCCATAACTAGCCCTTAACCCCTCAAGCACGAGACAAACCACACAGGTGTTGAGGGTTAAACATGCAGAGCATCAACTGTTTATTAAATACAAAACATACACTTTTACACACAGTTAGGGACACTCCCCTTAGCCTTGTCATAGAGGGGGGTAGGGGACAAGGAAGAACCAATGGGAACTCAACACTTGTACATTAAAACATTAAGGGATTATGGTAAGCAGGCAGCCCCTCAATACACATCCCCTGCGGAGAGATGTCTCCAGTCCAGGCCCAACACAATTAAACACAGCAACAAGAGGGGGGGGGGGGAAGAAGGGATGTAGCATTACATTACATTATCTCAATGCCAGCTTGTCCGCAAGTCTTAGTCTCTTCTGGGCCATAGTCTGTGGGTAGACGGCCAGCCCACAGTCCCTTCCAAAACACACAGTGACAGTGGGTTCTGTTACAGACCACTTTCACACCGAGGCAGTTTTTAGGTGGTTTAGCGCTAGAAATAGTCTCTAAAAAGCTCATGAAACTACATCCCTTTCAGTTCAATGAGTACTTTCACACTGGGGTGGTGCGCTTGCGGAACATTAGAAAAAGTCCTGCAAGCAGCATCTTTGGGGCGGGTTGGGAGCGATATAAATAGCGATCCTAAGACGCCCCTGCCTATTGAAATTAATGGGCAGCGCTTCCAAAGCGCATAAAAACTGGACTTTTTCCCTTAAAAAAAAGCCTAAAAAGCGCTACAAAAACACTGCAAAAACGGCCGGAGCTTTAGCAGTGCTGCTGTGTGAAAGGGGTCTTATATGGCTTATGGTTCACAGGGAAAATCTAATAAGTCAAATTTTTTCCATTTAATTTTTAAAGCTGTTACTTTGAAAAAGTTTCCTGGGACTTCAAAAGGTGTGATCAGTGACGCTGTTACGAGAAACATTACGAGGTTGAAATATCACCTGAAGGGAAACATCAGGAACCTCAGCAGAATACCACAAATAAACTTTTATGTCATTTACCACAGTTAACACCACTTTCTATTCTGTGTTGTAGTTTTTGTATATTAACATGATAATAAAGTTTTGTGTGAATTGTACGGTTATTGTTTTTTCAAAATGTTTGCTGGTTTTATAGGCCTACAATATATAAATGCACAGCATTTCAGAATGTTATTACATGTATTTTGTTCATTTTGCATTTAGAAGTACATTTACATTTTAAATATATTTTAAAAAACATTCTTAATATATTTTCCCCAAATATATTGACATATATTTGAAATTAGAGGTCGACCGTTATGGGTTTTTCTCTGGCCGATGCCGATATTTAGAAATCGGGGCGGCCGATGGCCGATACATGTTGCCGATTTTTGCTTCATCTCATAAAAATCTAGGGTGGAGAGGAGGTTATTGTTTAGGGTGGAGAGGTGGGGAGGAGGTTATTGTTTAGGGTGGAGAGGTGGGGTGCAGCCTATCAATGTCCATCAGTGCCACCTCAGCGGTGCCAGTGCCAAGCTCAGCAGTGCCCAGTGCCAAGCTCAGCAGTGCCCAGTGCCAAGCTCAGCAGTGCCCAAAGCCAAGCTCAGCAGTGCCCACCAGATCAGTGCCCACCAGTGCCCAGCTCATCAGTGCCCACCATTGCCAAGCTCACCAGTGCCCAGCTCACAAGTGCCCACCAGTGCCCAGCTCACAAGTGCCCACCTCACAAGTGCCCAGCTCAGCAGTGCCCAGTGCCAAGCTCAGCAGTGCCCAGTGCCAAGCTCAGCAGTGCCCAGTGCCAAGCTCAGCAGTGCCAAGCTCAGCAGTGCCCACCAGTGCCCAGTTCATCAGTGCCCACCAGTGCCCAGCTCACCAGTGCCAAGCTGTCATTCACTGCCACCTCATCAGTGCCCACCAGCGGAGCGCTCCCGACTCCCTTCTGTACCCTTGCATGGCCAAAGACTGTTCCATTCATCCCCTGACGTGCTGCGCGCCCAGCCTCCAGACTACAAACCCCAGAATGCAGCGCGGCCGGGAACAGCCAATCGACGGTGGCCGCCGCTGCCGACTTCCTCCATTGGGGAAAAAAAATAAAAAGTCAGCGGGCAGCGGCCGTGATAGCAGCCGTTTAGAATAGACGGTTGGCGGCCGGGGGGGGGGGGGGGGGGAGGGGGGAGATTTCCACCCAGCACGACCCTGCCTCAGATCCCAAACAATCGGCCTCTTTACATAATAATCGGCCGATGCCGATTTCTTTAAAAAGGCTAAATATCGGCCGGCCGATATATCGGTCGACCTCTATTTGAAATACTACAATTTTGGCCATATTCAATATATTTTAAAAATATATTCCAATATATTTGTTTTATATTGAATATAATTTGAAATATATTTTGGAATGCAAATATATTCATAAATATATGTTAAATGTATTTCTGAATGCATTTAGCAATATAAGTGCATTTTGGAATGCATTGTGAATGTATTCAGAAATACATGTTAAATGTACTTCTGAATGCATTTAGCAATATATTTCTGAATATATTTACAATGCATTCCAAAATGCACTTTGCAATATATTTATGACTGCAAAAATATATTGCTAAATGCATCCAGAAGTACATTTAACATATATTTATGAATATATTTGCAACATATTTCACAATGCATTCCAAAATCTATTCACAAATATATTGAATTGAATATAAAAAATTGTAGTATTTCAAATATATGTCAATATATTTGGGAAAAATATATTAAGAAAGTTTTTTTTAAATATATTTAACTTCCACGTGGGGAGAGAGAGGGGAAAGGGAGAGCACCAAATTTAACACACCTGAGACCTTGTAACACTAACGAGTCAAATGACACCGGGGAGGGAAAATGGCTAATTGGGACAAATTTGGACATTTCCACTTAGGGGTGTACTCAATTTTGTTGCCAGCAGTTTAGACATTAATGGTTGTGTGTTGAGTTATTTTGAGGGGAAAGCAAATTTACTGTTATACAAGCTGTACACTCACTACTTTACATTGTAGCAAAGTGTAATTCCTTCAGTGTTGTTACATGAAAAGATATAATAAATAATTAAATAAAAAAAATGTTAAGGGTGTACTCCCTTTTGAGAGATACTGAGACACTTATTTATATACATATACAGTGGGTACGGAAAGTATTCAGACCCCCTTAAATTTTTCACTCTTTGTTATATTGCAGTCATTTGCTAAAATCATTTAAGTTCATTTTTATTCCTCATTAATGTACACTCAGCACCCCATATTGACAGAAAAACACAGAATTGTTGACATTTTTGCAGATTTATTAAAAAATAAAAACTGAAATATCACATGCTCCTAAGTATTCAGACCCTTTGCTCAGTATTTAGTAGAAGCACCCTTTTGATCTAATACAGCCATGAGTCTTTTTGGGAAAGATGCAACAAGTTTTTCACATCTGGATTTGGGGATCCTCTGCCATTCCTCCTTGCAGATCCTCTTCAGTTCTGTCAGGTTGGATGGTAAACATTGGTGGACAGCCATTTTTAGGTCTCTCCAGAGATGCTCAATTGGATTTAAGTCAGGGCTCTGGCTGGGCCATTCCAAAACAGTCACGGAGTTGTTGTGAAGCCACTCCATTATTTTAGCTGTGTGCTTAGGGTCATTGTCTTGTTGGAAGGTAAACATTCGGCCCAGTCTGAGGTCCCGAGCACCCATGAGAGGTTTTCATCCAGGATATCCCTGTACTTGGCCGCATTCATCTTTCCCTCGATTGCAACCAGTCGTCCTGTCCTTGCAGCTGAAAAACACCCCCACAGCATGATGCTGCCACCACCTTGCTTCACTGTTGGGATTGTATTGGACATGTGATGAGCAGTGCCTGGTTTTCTCCACACATACCGCTTAGAATTAAGGCCAAAAAGTTCTATCTTGGTCTCATCAGACCAGAGAATCCTATTTCTCACCATCTTGTAGTCCTTCAGGTGTTTTTTTTTTAGCAAACTCCATGCATGCTTTTATGTGTCTTGCACTGAGGAGAGGCTTCCGTCGGGCCACTCTGCCATAAAGCCCCGACTGGTGGAGGGCTGCAGTGATGGTTGACTTTCTACAACTTTCTCCCATCTCCCGACTGCATCTCTGGAGCTCAGCCACAGTGATCTTTGGGTTCTTCTTTACCTCTCTCACCAAGGCTCTTCTCCCCCGATAGCTCAGTTTGGCCGGACGGACAGCTCTAGGAAGGGTTCTGGTCATCCCAAACATCTTCCATTTAAGGATTATGGAGGCCACTGTGCTCTTAGGAACCTTAAGTGCAGCAGAAATTTTTTTGTAACCTTGGCCAGATCTGTGCCTTGTCACAATTCTGTCTCTGAGCTCTTTAGGCAGTTCCTTTGACCTCCTGATTCTCATTTGCTCTGACATGCACTGTGAGCTGTAAGGTCTTATATAGACAGGTGTGTGGCTTTCCTAATCAAGTCCAATCAGTATAATCAAACACAGCTGGACTCAAATGAAGGTGTAGAACCATCTCAATGATGATCAGAAGAAATGGACAGCACCTGAGTTAAATATATGAGTGTCACAGCAAAGGGTCTGAATACTTAGTGATATTTCATGTAGCAGGAAGGATAGAAACAGAGGTGGGACTTTGAGTGAGGCACGTCAGAAGGTAAATAGCGGGTTCTTGACCGAGAAATAAATTAATTAAATGTAGAGTCACAGCAGCAAATCAGTGGTCCATGATGTAAAAATATATCAATATTCAATAATATATACTGAATAGCGTAATCATACAGGATTTACATAATACAAATTCATATAACAATATTTAATATAATTAATCACTGGACATGATGGTACACTCAATGCAGAATAAATCGAGATAAATAATTGGTACAGTTAATACAAAGGTCAATACATGAGAAATATGAAAATTGTTCTCATGTATTGACCTTTGTATTAACTAGGGCTGCAACGAATCGGCGGTGATCCGAACGGGTCACCCTGTTCGGATCGGATCACCACTCGATCTGCGGAGCGACTTCGCGGCCTCGGCCTTAGGAAAGGCCATCTTGGTACACCCGGCGGCGGCCGCCTTGTGCGCGCTGTCATCACCCCTCACCCTCGCTGCTCGTGGATCTGAACTGGCCGGCGGGAGAGACTAAGGTAAGTGGGGGAGATGATTGTGGATATTACAGGGGGAAAATTGTGGATACTACAGGGGGGAGAAGATTGTGGATATTACAGGGGGATAATTGTGGATATTACAGGGGGAGAAGATTGTGGATATTACAGGGGGAAAATTGTGGATATTACAGGGGGAGAAGATTGTGGATATTACAGGGGGAGAGGATTGTGGCTATTACAGGGGGAGAAGATTGTGGATATTACAGGGGGAAAATTGTGGATATTACAGGGGGAGAAGATTGTGGATATTACAGGCGGAGAGGATTGTGGATATTACAGGGGGAGAGGATTGTGGATATTACAGGGGGAGAAGATTGTGAGGGGGAAATTACGTGGATATTAGTAATTTTTTATTTATTTTTTGCCGATCCGAAAATGATCCGATCTGTGACCCCTGATCCGAGGATCGATCCGATCCGTGAGTTTTTTGATCCGTTGCACCCCTAGTATTAACTGTACCAATTATTTTTATCTCTTGATTTATTCTGCATTGATTGTACCATCATGCCCAGTGATTAATTATATTAAATATTGTTATATAAATTTGTATTATGTAAATCCTGTGTGATTACGCTATTCAGTATAACTATATATTATTGAATATTGATCATTTTTACATCATGGACCACTGATTTGCTGCTGTGACTCTACATTTAATTTATTTCTCGGTCAAGAACCCGCTATTTACCTTTTGACGTGCCTCACTCAAAGTCCCACCTCTGTTTCTATCCTTCCTGCTACACAATTAGGGATGGAGGCACGTCATTGTATATTTAGGCTGGGACAGGTCACACCCCCTTGAATCACATGTGATATTTCACGTTTTCTTTTTTAATAAATCTGCAAAAATTACAACAATTCTGTGTTTTTCTGTCAATATGGGGTGCTGTGTGTACATTGAGGAATAAAAATGAACTTAAATGATTTTAGCAAATGGCTGCAATATAACAGAGTGAAAAATTTAAGGGGGTCTGAATACTTTCCGTACCCTCTGTATATGTAGCTACCACGAGTAAAACCTAATCAGCAAGGCTTTATTCTTTTTGTTACTTTTGAGTCAACTTGAAGAAAGCGAAGGCAGCAAAGTTAAAGATGTAGGGGAAGGTTCAGGCACACAACACTTAGATCCCAAATATATACACTCGTTGCCACTCAAGCCTGAGTGGGTATTGCTCACCCGGATAGTCCCTATAAGTGTGGTCCTAGCAGCCGGGATGGAGCACGGATGTCAGAGATGATGGATCCCCTTTAGGTAGGCCTCTCCCCGAGACAGCAGTACCGTCGCTATCTCCGCCGGGACTGATCTTCCCCTGGAACTCCTTTCCTAAATATGGGCCCCCTTACAACCGGGCAGCCTGGGATCCTTCTCTGAAGCATAGGCCCTTGTTAAGAGAGAGGACGCCGAGGCCGCCTAGAGAGGACACCCAAGGTGCTGTGATACCCCCGTGATCCAGCCTGTGACAGTGCCACCTGCAGGCAAAGGAGAATAACACCTAGAGCAGAGCAAACAATTTGAACTATAATTAGTCTGAGCCCAACTACTGGCTCAGAATGTCCCTAAATTTCCATATAGCGCCCCCAGTATAATTTGCTGCATTCGGAGTGAATAATCATTTAAATGGCATTACCAAGCCTTCTGAACCTTATAAATATATAATAAAAATAGCAGATGGCCACACCTGTACCATGAGAAAATATTCTTACAAAAGATCATGATTTAGAACAAATATTTCTGCTCTATGACGACACTTGGTGGCTAACAGAGGCAGTGACTAAGCAAACGGTATTACAAGGAAGGTAAATTATCTACCTCAACCAATGGAAAATAACTTGCATCTTCTGGGCTAGGCTTATTATATATATACACACATATATATATATATATATTATTATTTTTTTTTTTTTATGAGCCTATTGTCCAGAATAGTATATAGGATCAAGATAGAAAGCCATGGAGACACTCAGACACACACTTCTTCCATCAACTCATAACCCCACCCACATTCGTGAAGATTCCGTGACACCTTATACTCTGAAACTCTGAGGACACAAGATGCAATTCCTCTTTAAGCAGAAGCCGTCAGGGAAACCACAGCAGCTATTTTAGAACCCTGGTAACCACCATTTTAGACCAGCAGCCATTTTGGAAAGGGTAATTAAATTCTATTGATTTTACCTTATATTCAATTGTTCCATTTTAAAAATATTGATTATACAGTTGGATAACTATTTCTCTCGAGTTGATAACCATCTTGTAGATTTTTTCATTATAATTCTTGCTGTTGACAAAAGCAGACCTGTATTCCATTTCATGTTAACTATACCTGCAGTATAGTAACAATTGAATTTGTGAACTACAGACGTTCTGTCTAATAGTCACATACACACACAGTTGACGCTTCAGGCAAGTTTTATAATTTCTGTCTCATTTAAAAAGTACAACACTCTGATTAGCGAGTGTTTCAATAAATGTAATTGATTTTATGTAGCATTGGTTTGTCAACCAAATATATATACCGTATATACTCGAGTATAAGCCGGGATTTTCAGCCCTTTTTTTTGGGCTGAAAGTCCCCCCCTCGGCTTATACTCGAGTCAGCGAAATTTAACATTGTAAATAGTACCTGAAAAAAAGTTGAGAGGCTGCGGCGTCCATCGTTTAAATCTTGCGGTCTCTTCCTGGTCCCTTCCGTGATAGGCGATTCTCAGCAGACACTCTCCGCCTATCACGAACGTTCTCTCATCCTCACCCATCCCAGCAGACACTGTGTTCGGTGTTCCGCCAATCACAGACGTCTGCTGGGAAACTGAGGATGAGAGAACGTTCGTGATAGGCGGAGAGCGTCTGCTGAGAATCGCCTATCACGTTAGGGACCAGGAAGAGACCGCGAGATTTAAACGATGGACGCCGCAGCCTCTCAACTTTTTTTCAGGTACTATTTACAATGTTAAATTTAAACAGTGAGGATGGGCACAGTGAGGATGGGCACAGTGAGGCATTGTTGACCCTCGGCTTATACTCAAGTCAGTAAGTTTTCCCAGTTTTTTGTGGTAACATTAGGTACCTTGGCTTATACTCGGGTCGGCTTATACTCGAGTATATACGGTATATATATTTTGTATGAATACATGTCTGTTGAATAAATCTACTATTTATAGTCTGTTCACATTGACCCTCTATCCTGCAAATATTACCTTTTTAAAAAAAATACTCATTTATAAATACCGTGCAGAAAAATTATTCTCATAAGCACGACAGGTGTATCTGGATTTTGCATAGGTATTCAATACAATTCCCCAAAATCATTTACTGTACAAACTAAGGTCTGTTGGCATGGACCTGGATTGAAAACTGGCTACAGGTGGTGAGTCCAAAGGATGGTGATAAATGGTGAGTACTCGGAATGGTCTGGTGTGGAAAGTGAGGTCCCCCAGGGTTCTGTCCTAGGGCCAATACTGTTTGCCCACTCACGGACCGCCCGCCGCAGGAACATGTCAGCTGTTTGAAGAGGAATACCGTTGTTATGGTAGAAGCTAGCTACCATAACCCCAGTATCCTCTTCTTCAGCGGGCAGTGCGCTACAAGATAAAAGTGGTCTCAGCAACGGATTTGCTGCGAGATCACTTTTATCGGTGGCGGGAGAGGGGCCCCCACCCTCCCGCCGCTTACCGGCGCCGTCTGCTCCCTTGCCAATTGGTCCCAATTAGCCATTTTCCCTTCCCGGTGTCATTTGAGAAAATAGCCCCCTCCCATCTCCATAGCACTGCAGGGCGGAAGTGATGTCAAAACGTCACTTCCACCCAATGCTCTTAGAGGGACATTTTTTTTATTGCATTTTAGTCCAAGTAAGAAAACTGGGGTCTTTTTGACCCCAGATCTCATATTTAAGAGGACCTGTCATGCTTTTTTTTTCTATTACAAGGAATGTTTACATTCCTTGCAATAGGAATAAAAGTGACCCTAAGGCCCCTTTCACACTGAGGCGCTTTGCAGGCGCTATTGCGCTAAAAATAGCGCCTGCAACGCGCCCCAAAAAAGCCGCTCAATTATATATCCAATGTGAAAGCCCGAGGGCTTTCACACTGGAGCGTTGCGCTTGCAGGAGTGTCCAAAAACTCCAGCAAGCCGCATCTTTGAGGCGCAATAGGAGCGATAAAAATACCGCTCCTATAGCACCCCTGCCCATTGAAATCAATGGGGTAGCGCATCCAAAACGCCCACAAAGAAGCGTTATTGTGGGCGTTTTGAACCCATTTTCAGCCGCTAGCGGGGGTTAAAATCCCCCCGCTACCGGCCGCAAATTGTGGGGGAAAAATACGGTATAGCGGCGCTAAAAATAGCGCCGCTATACCGCCTCAGTGTGAAAGTAGCCTTAATGTTTTTTTAAAAAAACTAAATAAGAAAAAAAAAAAGTTTGCGCGCAGAAGCAAACACATACGCGAGCATGAAAACGGTGTTCAAACCAGACGTGAGGAATCGCCGCGATCGTTGGAGCGAGAGCAATAATTCTAGCTCTAGACCTCCTCTGTAACTCAAAACATGGAACCTGTAGAATTTTATTTGAACGTCGCCTAAGGAGCTTTTTAAGGGTAAAAGTTTGTCGCCATTCCACGAGCGGGCGCAACTTTGAAGCGTGACATTGGGTATCAATTTACTCGGCGTAACATTCTTTCACAATATAAAAAAAAAATGGACTAAATTTACTGTAGTCTTATTTTTTAATTAAAAAAAAGTTTGTTTTTTTCAAAAAAAGTGCGCTTTTAAGACCGCTGCGCAAATACGGTTTGACAAAAAGTATTGCAAAGACCGCCATTTTATTCTCTAGGGTGTTAGAAAAAAAATATATACTGTATATACTCGAGGATAAGCCAAGTTTTTCAGCACATTTTTTTTGTGCTGAAAATGCCCCCCCTCGGCTTATACTCGAGTCACCTTTTTGCACCTGATCCCCCGAAATTTGCGGACCCGGTACCGGCCGGCCGTAGGTCCCCAAACTTGGCATACTTGTAGCCCCAACTCTTCCTCTACAAGTGTGCAAAGTTTTTTGTCCGGGGGACCTACGGCCGGGGAGCACTGATTTTTCAGAACCGGGCACCCCTTCCATAGACTCCCATGTTAAATGGTAATTTCTCCGGTGACCCAGTACCGGCCGGTCGTAGGTCCTCTGGACCCGAAACTTGGCACACATGTAGCCCCATTTCTCCTCTATAAGTGTGCAAAGTTTTTTGTCTGGGGGACCTACGGCCAGGGAGCACCGATTTTTTAAAGCCGGGCACCCCTTCCATAGACTCCCATGTTAAACGTCAGTCTAGTCATGGGCACAGTGAGGCATGCACATGGACAAAGTGAGGCATGCAGATGGACACCCTAGGCTTATACTCGAGTCAATACATTTTCCCTGTTTTTTGTGGTAAAATTAGGTGCCTCGGCTTATATTCAGGTCGGCTTATACTCAAGTATATACAGTATTTGTTTTGGTTTCTTTGTATATATGGATTGCATGGGTTGTTACCATGTGGTTAAAATTTCATGTGAGTATCACCTTTTAGGAATATATTTAGCTAAAAAAAATATGGTGTGTTCAATACTTATTTTACCTGCTGTATATACATGTGATGAATAAAGTTTAAAAATCTAGATAAGGAATTGACACAAAATGATATCGAAAATTTGATCATGAGGAGCTTTTTTTTCTTCCTGAATATTTATCCATCCTGAATATTTACCACTTGCCTAAGGTTCACAAAGGGCTCAAGAACCCCCCCTGGCAGACTTATCGTCTCCTCCATGGAGGGTCTCGCTAGTCATCTATCAGAATATGTGGACAGCTTCTTCCAACCCATTGTACAAAGGCTCCCAAGTCGTATAAAGGATTCTGGCCATCTCCTCAACTTGATTTGCTCATGTCAATTCGTCAGGCGAAGGGCCTGCTAACAGTTCAATACTAGCTAAGGAAATATCACCTTCTTTCCCACCAAGCAAAACATGTACTTTCTGGTTAAAGCCTCTGACTTAATACACCATCATAACTACTTCCAGTTCGATCGGGAATTATTTCTTCAGATCTGTGGAACAGCCATGTGAGCTCGTTTTTTGCGCCAAGTTATGCCAGTCTCTTCATGGCGTACTGGCAGGATCCTTACATCTGGGCCTTGCAGGGTGACTCAGAAACCATATGGGAGTTCAATATTGAAATAGAAAAAAGTTCAGGGATTCAGTTTACATTGGTCACAGCTTCCTCCATCTGTCACGGTACTACTGGTGTGAGCCCACAGTCTCCTCTACAAGTGTGCAAAGTTTCTTGTCTGGGGGACCTACGGCTGGGGAGCACCGATTTTTTTAAATCTGGGCACCCCCTTCCATAGACTCCCATGTTAAGGCTGGGTTCACACTGATACGACATTCATCCTACTTTGCTCTGCGACATCAGTCCTACATTGATCCTACATTGGTCCGACATCCATGAACAGGATACTACTTTGATCCGACTTTGTGCTAGTCTGACTTGTCCTTTGACCAATCAAAACAATTCCAGGGTGAGATAAATTCCTTTTACTGCTGCTGTGATCACATGTCTGATGTCAAATGTCGGATGGTTAGGACAAGGATCCTACTTTGATCCGACTTCAATGATATTCAATGGGCTGAAGTAGGATCAAAGTCGGACCAAAGTAGTACAGGGAGCATTTTCAAAGTCGGACCGACTTGTGTCGGACCAGTTAAGACGGCTCTCATAGGGAAACATTGATTTTCACACGTCATGCGACATGAGCTCCTAATGTCGGAGCGTTTGTCGGACCAGTGTGAACCAGGCCTAAACGTCAGTCTAGTCATGGGCACAGTGAGGAATGCAGATGGACACCCTAGGCTTATACTCGAGTCAATACGTTTTCCAATTTTTTGTGGTAAAATTAGGTGCCTCGGCTAATATTCGGGTCGGCTTATACTCGAGTATATACATTATATGATGTTTGGGGGTTCTAATTTTCTAGCAAAAAAAAAAGTTTTAACTTGTAAACACCAAATCTCAGAAAGAGGCTAGGTCCTTAAGTGGTTCATTTATTCATAAACGATCTGGAGGATGGGATAAACAGCTCAATCTCAGTATTTGAAGACAATACAAAGCTAAGCAGGACAAAGTAATGCATTTGGGAGCCAAAAAAATACAAGTGACTCGCTAGGGGGAGAACATCTGGGGGAATCTAGGATGGAAAAGGACCTAGGGGTCTTAGTAGATGACATGCAATGCCAGGCTGCTGCAAGCAAAGCCAACAGAATATTGCAATGCATTAAAAAGGGGATTCACTTCAGAGATAAAACGAGAGTTCTCCCACTCTACAAGACTCGGGTCCAGCGGCATCTTGAGTATGCCATAGCTCAGGGCACCAGTTTTTAGGGGGGATGTGCTAGAGAGCGTCCAGAGTAGGGCAAGAAAACTCATATAGGGACTGAAGGACCTCAGCTATGGAGAGAAGACGCTTGAGAGGGGACATGATATCAAATGTACAACTACCATACTGGTGACCCTAGCATAAAGGGAAAAAACTTTTCCGTGAAAGGGAATTTAAAAAGACACTCGGCCATTCACTAAAATTAGAAGAGAAGCAGTTTAACCTTAAACTGTGTAAAGGGTTCTTTACTGTCCAAGCTGTAAGGATGTTGAATTCTCTTCCACAAGAAGTGGTATCAACAGGGAGCATCGATCGATTTCAAAAAGCTATTCAGATGGGCACCTTAACAACCACAACATACAGGGGTATGTACGATAAACATGCACACACACGCACACGCGCACACACACACACACTGAACTGGATGGACTTGAGTATTTTTTTTTTCAACCTCACCAACTATGTAATCCATTCATTTGTGCAAAAATGTACATCCGTGTCAGTTTGGTCTGGAATATACAGACAGGTTTCAAACAGGATAGGTTTGTTCTGAAGTTAAATTTGTATGCAATTTGGAACAGGTATATTATTTTTAAGTGCAGCTCCAGCCCAAAAAAATAATAATGTTATACATTTTGGATAGATAGGGAAATATTAACACCCCTGTAAGGTTTGTTTTGCTGTCTGTGCACCCTGTTCAGAAGCTTTCACCTCACTGTCTGCTCCTGTGACAATTGGATTTGGAAAATTTTGGGTTGTTGTGGAAACAAGGATTAGTGATGAAGCTTCAGTGGAGACCCCTTTTTCATGGGATAACTTTTACAGGAGTGAATTTACCTTACAATGGAGGGAGACAACAGGAAATGAGAGGTAATCTACCCCTAGTAAGTTGGATGTATGCAATTTGACTGCCTGTATTACAAATATTTAAGCAAACATTAGGGACGTCCCCAAGCAGTGTCAAAATCGAGGGGAGGGAACAGCAATCAAACCAACTTCACCCCAAACAACAGAGCTCCTCAACTGAGGAGTTGCAACCTGAAACAGCCGCCTGCAAAAACTTTGCGGCCGAAGCAGGCAGACGCATGCTGGTCAACCGTGTGACTGGACAACCAGATCGCCGCCTTACACACCCGTGAGACAGAGGTCCAGGAGGCACCTTTTGCCCTGGTCGAATGTGCCGTGAAAGGAAAGCGCCCACCCTTTAAAAGGGCATAAACCTGAATTACAATCCGTCTGACCTACCAAGAAATGGTGGCCGACGAGACCACCAGGCCTTTCTTTGAACCAGTCACCGACACAATGAGTCTGACCTCCGAAAACAGAGTCGTAGTAGACAGATACACCCGCAGAGCTTGTACCAAGCCCAAGGAAAGCAAGCAACCACTTGGGGTGCGACAGCCAAGGACACAAGGATGACGCAAAATGTCCTCATTTGGATAAAAAGGCTGAAAAAAAACCTTCGGAAGAAACAAAGGCTGCGGGCGCCGCACCGCCTTATCCTTGTGGAGGAGTAAGTAGGAAGACTTGCCAGACAAGTCCGCCAACTCAGAAAACCTCTGGTAGAGGCAAAAGCCACCCGAAAAGCTACTTTTCAAGAAAGTGTCAACCGTGAAATCTCGAATGTTTTCAAATGGTGGTTACTGAAACACCAAAGGTAACAGATACAATCCCACAAAGGCAGCATTGATTGAACCAGAGGAGCCACATATTGAAACCCTTGGGCAAACGTACTCATCAGTGAATGAGCCTCCGAGGGTCACTGAAAGAAAACAGCCAAGGCTGATATCTGCCCCTTAATGGAGCAAAAGCAAGTCGAGACAAGACAACGGGATCCTGGAAAACGAATATGTACGTGAACGCCACACCATCTCCACCATAGAGATGTAGGCCCTCCATGTGCAATGGTAATCTTCCGAAAAGATGACTTCCATGCCCTCAGCATGGTGGAAATCACCGAAACCGACAGGCCTCGGTCACACAGTATGTCAGCAGGAAGAAAAGTATGACCTTGCGCTAGCAGGTCCTCTCACATTGGCAGTCGCCAAGGAACATCCGCCACCAGTCATCTAATTAGAATTCTCGGCATCCCCTCGGCCACTACGAGCAGGTGAGGAAGAGTATTTACAGGAGGAAGGCCCAACGTGGCCGATACTGTCCCCACAGGACCACCAAAAGCATCTGACGCGTCCGCACAGGGATCTTTGGACCCGGCCACAAACCTCAAAACTTCCGATTGCGTCGAGAAGCCAGGAGATCCACATCTGGCGATCCCTGTCTCCGGAAGAGAGTCTAAACACATCCGATGCAGCGTCAATGGTCCAGCATCAGACGACTCAGGGAGTCCGCCTGCCAGTATCCTACACCCAGACTGTATGCGGGCGATAGAGCCAGCACATTCCGCTCTGCCCACCGCAGGATGTAAGTGACAGCATGCTGCAGTCGAGCCACTTGTTCCTCCTCGATGGGTGACATATGCCACCGCCGTGGCGTTGTCCAACTGGATCCCGACTGAGCGGTCCCGCAGCCTCTGAGACCATGTGGAGGGGCAGTGCCTGATCGCTCGAAGGCACCCAAATCAGCAGGCAGGATTCTTCCTGCGTCCAGTGACCCTGTGCCGACTGTACGCCCAAACTCCCTACCAACTGGTCAGGCTGGCGTCCGTCGTGATTACCGTCCTGTGAAAAGGAAACTACTTCCCGGACAGAAGGGCTGGAGACCTCAGCCACCGGATCAGGGATCCCTGACTAGCCGGCTCACCTGGATTTGAAAATCCAGGGACAATGGAGATGTGTCCCATGTTGACAGGATCTCAGTTTGCAAGACTCGAGTGTGGAATTTAAACACACGGTACCGCCTCGAAGGTGGCCACCATGAAACCCAGGACTTGCATGCAAAAGTGCAGTGACCAGCCTGAAGAGTCTGCAACTTGCGAAGAGAGGAACAAAAAAAAAAAACTATCGCCTCCCAGGAGTCTAGAATCGAGCCCAGGTTTTCCAGGCGTTGAGTAGGCACCAACACAGACTTCTGGAGGTTCAGTACCTAACCAAACTCCCGAAGAGTCTGACTGGCGATCTCCACATCCGCCCTTAAATCTAAGGTGGAAGCTGCTCTCAGCCGGAGATCGACCAAATAGCCCCTGATTGCGATCCCTTGCTGCCTCAGCAAGGCCAGGATTGTGGCGAGCACCTTGGAAAAAAGACTCCTGGTGCCGACGCCAGGCCAAAAGGGAGCGCTACCAGTTTGTAGGTCTCATCTCAGCCTGTAAACCGCAGAAACCTCTGATGCCTGACGCATATGGGTACTGCAATAAATGCGTCCTTGAAGTCCAAGGATGGTAGAAACAACCCCCGGATGGAGTGCAGCGACCAAAGAGCGAAAAGCTGCCATCCTGAACCCTTGTCCTTTCACTAAGCTGTTGAGGGGTCTTGAGATCCAGGACCGGACCGACCCCTCCCTTCTTTGGTTTAGGACTACAACCAGATCGGAGTAGAATCCTTGAAACCTTTTCGGCGCTGACACAGGCACCATCACCCTGCGCATCAGATTTCACAGACCCACTGGTCGGAAGTAGGGAGGGCCACCGAGCCGCAAACTCTCGAGGGCGACCCCCCAACCCATAGCTAGGCAGGGGAAAAAAAATCTGTAAGTCGCCGCAGATTCAATCGCAGGCATGTTTTGCTGCGAGAAACAGGGATACTTATTAGTCCCTTGGCGGGCACCCTGTCGGCCTAGGAACGCTGACCTGCGGCGGAAGGAAAAAAACATTTGTGAGCGGGGAAAAAAAAAAAAAAAAAAAGAGGGCCCTGGCCTACGGCGTGGCTCCTTACCCATTTTTTGAATTGTGGGAGCACCGGACTCTCACCCCAAATGACATATTTAATAATGTCATCCAGCAAGGTTCCAAAGTCTAACCCTGGCCGAGCAAATCCGCCAGAGCCTTCTCGGACGTCTGGTCCGCAGACCAGCCTTTCAGTGAAATCATGCGGCGTAGCCCAACCGCAGATACTGATGTACTGGACAGCCAGGGAGCTGTATCTAAAGCTGCATACTTAATGTGATGCACCAACTGGTCCGCTATCATGCAGACTGGGGAAGCCTGTCGCTATCCAAAACATGGTGCAGCAAATCTTTGCCCATTAGGGAAGCATCAGTGACCCCAGGGTCGCGGCCACCCTGAACAAGGACCGGGCCACCACCTCGGACCTCCTGTCAGCAGGGGGGCTTAAAGAAAAAAAAACAGGGGTCCTGTCCACCGGATTCATGGAATACCCAGGATACCGGGGGAGATGTCCTTTAACAGGAAACATTCCTCAAGGGACAACGGACAGCCATGCGATTTTTCAGAACGCTGCGGCCGTTCCCAGTCTTAGTAAGGAAACTTATCCCCTAAGCTATGTAGGGAAACCTTCCAGCGGTGCGGGCCGGCCTGTGGGACCGATACCTTAATAAATGCCCTCACCGTAACCGCCATTTTTTGGGGCACCCGCACGTGGTGATAAATGCTCCAACAAAATACTTTTTTTTAGCGCTGACCCGAACACAGAAGCAAGTGAGAACGCCGTTCCGCACAGCCCGAAAAGGTCCTGGTTTGCATCCTCTGACAGGCAGAACAGGGGACATTTTCCACAGCAAGGCCCGAGTCTGAATCAGAACTCGTTCCCAAAGGTGGTGGGGAGGGGGCTTTTTACCCCCTTGCACCCGCACACCGCTTCCACCCTGGTATAAGGGACTCCAGGACCACCGATAAGGCGTCCATAAGCCCCCCAGGTACAGGGCACCAGTTGCCACCACAGGGATATCAGGGAAGGAAATGCCAGTTTCTGACGCCATGCAACCCACACTTGCCTGACACCCATAGGGACCAGAGCAAGGCACAAAAAGTCCACCCCCCCTAGCTGCTCAGACCGAAGGACCCCCCCAGGTGACTCACCGCTCTGATGCAGGTGCTGTCAGCGCCGCCGTCCGCTCTCCCCATATGCCTCCCATCAGGCAGGGCTGTGGAGTACTCCTGTGCCTGAGGTGTTCCGCGCTGATTGCGCCATTTAGAAGGGACGTTTTCACCGCTAGAGGCAAAAACCGAGCTAAGACTACAAGAAAATGGCTGCCGGTCGCCCCTGTATAAAAAGCGTGCGACTACAAGAAAATGGCCGCCGCTTCCCAGCCGTAAATACAAGCACGGTCACCAGAAAATGGCGCCAAACGCCACCGAGCGTCTTTGAGGAAAGAAGAGAACACGCTGGGCCTCAGTGCGAAGGCCCTCCATGGAGAGCGGACCCTGGGCACCCCACACAGCCCCCAACCAGGACACAGAGCCACGCGGATGACCCCTGGTCAGTACAGCAGGCCCAGCCCCACAGAGCATGGAAAGGAGGGAGAGCGGAAAGGAAGGGTGGGACCCCCCTAATCGACCTCCCCGGGAAACACGACCTTAGGAAGAAAAGAAGGCTGCGTCCACCTTATCCTTGTGGAAGATCAGATAGGGAGCCTTGCATGACAACAAAAGGACCACTCTCAGAAAGTGTCACAAGGAAATCTCCCTGAAGTTCTCAAACCATGGTTTCTGAGGCACCTAGAGGCCATGCAGTTAAAGCCATTAACTGCAAGCAGGATGGCATATGGGACCCTGCGACAGCAGGTCCTCTCGTAGCGGTAGACGCCAAAAGGACGTCTGCTACACAAGCCTTACGGAGGTAGTCGAGGGTGGACCGGAGGGGCCGCCTGTCGAACCCTCTGTACAAACGATCCCACTAGAGAGTGAGCCACCAGGGGTTGTTGAAAAAGGACAGCCAGGGCAGATACCTGCCCCCTAATTGTACTTAAAGCATAATTTTTGGCCCGCTCCCTGCTGAACAGCAGCAGGACTCTGGAACCAAATAAGTACGCGGGTGCCACCTCATTTCCACAAATGGATATGTAGGACTTCCAAGTGCGATGGTAAATCTTCCTAGGGGATGATTTCCGAGCACTCCTCATGGTAGAGATCACCGAGTCTGACAGGCCCTGGTCTCTTAGCACCTGGCTCTCAGGCCATGCCGTTAAGCCAGTGACTGTAAAAACAGGATGGCGTATGGGACCTTGTGACAGCAGGTCCTTTCTTAGAGGTAGATGCCAAAAGCGCAGGACAAGCGCCTTGTCATGCGCTGACCCGGAGTCTTCCTCACTGTCCGAATGGTCCTGGTCTGCATACTCTGACCCTCAGAACAAAGGTCCTGTTTCACAGCCAGGCCCGAGTCTGAGTCAGAGCTCTCCCCAGAAGATGGTGGGGGGAGGGGGCATTTACCCCCCCTTGCGCCCGCACACTGCTTCCACCCTGACAACAAATGATTCCAGGACCGCCAACAAAGCGTCCACAGGTACCGCAGGTGCAGGGGTACCGGTTGCTACCACCGGAATGTCTGGGGAAGAAACGCCAGCTTCTGACGCCATGCTGACCCACACACTTGACAGCCACTCAGGGAACAAGTCAAGGTACTAGAAAAGGCCCACCCTCCTAGCTGCCCAGACCAAGGGGTATTCCCAGAGGACTCACCGCCCTGACCCAGGCACTGCTTCAGCGCTGCCGTCCGCTCTAAACTCCTGCACAGTGTGCCTGAGGTGTCTCTGAGGTGATCTGTCGTTCGCGCCGTTCAGAATGACAAACCAGCGCTAGAGGTCCAGCCAATGTAACAATCCCCACAAAGATGGCCGCCGGTTACCTCAGGAAAAAAGAGCGCAAGCTACAAAAAAATGGCCGACCGCTGTATTAGCTATAGAAACAGCGCGGCTACAAGAAAATGGCCGCCAGCTGTATTAGCATTAGGAACAGTGCGGCTTTCTGAGGTAAAACAAATAAAAAGCCGCAAAAACACTGGGCCTCCGAGTGGAGGCCCCCCACAAGGCAGACCACCCACACTAGAGCGGACCCGGACACACCGCGCAGCCCCCAGGTGAGGTACACAGCAGGCCCAGCAAAGCATGGGGAGGAGGGATGGATGGGGAGAGAGGAAAGGGAGGACGAGAACCCCTAAATCGACCACCCCAGGAATGCCCAGCCATTCCATCCTGCCAAGACAGGAGGAACCTTACTTATCCGTCCCTGCAAGGACTGCTGGACGCATTCCTGACAGACCCATCACCGAGCAGTACGGAGTGGCTGTCAGCCACGGCCCACTGTGACTGGACAGCAGTAGCCCGGTCATATGTGGGCCCCGGAGCATATAGCTCACCGGCCACCCCTGGAGCAAACGGGGTAAGTCTTGGCCGACCCAGCGCGTAGCTAAAGGCCTGCTCACGCTCGATGGTCGGTCTCGGGAGACTACAAGGATCTATATTATCCAGCCTGTCACCCAGCCATCAGTTGATAGTAGATCTCAGGATTCAAAATTGAAAATAAAATAAAAAAGTTCTCCAGGACCAATGAGCCCCTAGGGAGCCAGGTCCTTCTACACTAGGCAGAAAAAAAACTGAGCTGCTGAGTGCAGGGTGAGGGGTTATGACCAAAGGGACCGCCCCCTGGGCGGGGCTGTTCAGCTTTGGTATAATTACATGTTTTTGTATATCTAACAAGTCTGCCTAGTCCTCTCCTAATAGACGGAACATAACCATATATATATATATTACATATATATATACACACACACACTATATATGTATGTGTGTATATATATATATATATATATATATATATATATATATATTATGAAAATACACACAAACATACATATACACATTTTTATATATTTTTATATATATATATATATATATATATATATATATATATATATATATATATATATATATATGTGTTTATGTGTGTAGATTTTCATTGTGTGTATATATATATATATATATATATATATATATATATATAGGCCTAGGCAGCGCTCAGAGAAAATGTTTTTTTCAAAACCAGTTTAAATGAATATAAAACAGTAATAAAAAAAACTTATTTAAAAGTTCAGAATAAAACTGTAGCAGCGCTACGAACAAATGTTCAAATGTGCGTCTTCTATATATTTTTCAATCATACAGGTAGTGTAGATAGTGAACGGTGGGTCTGGTAATGATTGATTCAGATCCATAGATGGCACTGTCCATTTATATATATATATATATATATTGTATTTGCATATATATTGTTTGCACACTTGCACACATAAAGGTCCACAGGTGGCCAACAAAAAAATTATGTGTTAGAAGTACTTCATATACACTTCTCATTGATACAGTCTGAATGCAGGTCGGTCCATTATATAGCAGATTGAGGTGATCTATGTATACAGGGCATCCCATAGTAGGTCCCGATCAAACCATAGTGACTAATAGTCCTTTTATGACCGCTGCACCAGTATCATTGGGAGATGTGTATTTAACTGCTCAGGTCCACTGGCAGGACCAACAATGCTTATAGTGCTTATTATGCTTATTACGCATGATGGTATGCTTATTATTCATTATGTGGCTCTTAAATGAAAGAATCGCTTAACCATGCTCCTTGTTTACCATGGTAATACACATTGGCCTATCAGGCTGCAGACCGGGTACATGCACCAATCAGGATGGTGCATGTCGGAACTGTCGAGATACGTATGACTTCCGCCCTCAATAGGGCATGGACGTGGGCGCTGTAGTGCGCATGCGTGTGGACGCAGGCGCATTCAGAGCGCCCTCACGTCGACAGGTGGTCGGGAGTATTGTGTATATAAAATCCGGTTGCTGGGGTGACTGGTCACGCCCTCAGAAGAAGTCAGGAAGTGACGAAACGTCAGGGCGTGACCAGCTAACCAAGCAAACCGGAAGTGACGCTTATGCGCTCCAGGACCTGCCAAACCAGGAAGTGCCGAGGGAACTACACAGCGGCGCTCATCAGGGGCAAGTTCCTAGCGCTGAAGCGCTCATTTTTTATCATTGCCTGCTTATTTTCATTTTGTGGTACACATATATGTAACCAAGGGGGCATTTGGGGGAATACTATCACAATAAATTGTCAAACAGTACTACCCTATGTAGATTGTCCTTTTTTCTCATATATGCCAGCGGCACTATTGGTCTAGTATTGTGGAGAAGAAGACAGGACACACTAAAGGAGGATGCCTTATCTATGCCCATACTGATTTAACATCTGGTGAGTGCATCCCCACTAGGGGACCTTCAATCCCCCCACTTGGTGACACATTTGGTGAAAGGAGCACTGGAACTAAGATTTGAATCAATCATTACCAGACCCACCGTTCACTATCTACACTACCTGTATGATTGAAAAATATATAGAAGACGCACATTTGAACATTTGTTCGTAGCGCTGCTAGTTTTATTCTGAACTTTTAAATACGTTTTTTTATTACTGTTTTATATTCCATTTACGTTTGATTTTAAGGGGCTGTTAATATTTACATCTTAAGTATTTTATTGCTTTTATCTTTGTGGTCTTTTCAGTAGCGCAGAGTGATACTAAGAAGGGGGGCCAGTTCATTTAGTATCTTTCATTTTATTCATACAGTTTTAATGAATGTCTATGATATAAAGTCCTTAAGCAGAAGTGAATTGTAAATGAAGACAGCAACCACCAGTCCTCTAGGCCTTTTAGATGGAAAATCCTGCTGACATCAGACACTATCACCTTCACACGTGCACAGATAGGAGGGGGGGGGGGGTTGTGGATAGAAACCCCCTCTTGTCTAAACTCTTACCAGAAAGAGTTTGGTTTACTTGATGTAAATCAGTAATTAAAGTTGATTTCCACGGGTGTCTCCACTCACTACTATCAGCCCATCAGCCAGTCTGATCACTCAGTGATTCCAATAATAAAAGGGGATAAGGACAGACATAGTGTAATCATGTTTGGTAATTTTTATTCATAAAAAAACTTCCAGATGTACACTTACACGGATCTAAAAATCATAGAGCATTACAAACACATGCCAGCTGTCAGGCAGTAACGGTGTCGCATATCGCTCGCTGAGGAACAGCGCTTCGGGGATTCCAGCCGTGCTCCCTGATGGTCGGCGTCACTACGGGTCGTCGTTAGGCTCCACCCTTGTTGCTGTCTTCCTTTACAACTCACTTCTGCTTAAGGACTTTATATCATAGACGTTCATTTGAACTTCTATGGTTTTGAAAAAAACATTTTCTCTGAGCGCTGCCTAGGTCTAATGTGACTTTGTTTGTTTGTATGTATATATATATATATATATATATATATATATATATACACACACACACACACATTCCCATAAATATTGGCCCTATAAACCACCACAATGGATTTGAAATGAAACAAGCAAGATGTGCTTTAACTGCAGACCTTCAGCTTTAATTTGAGGGTATTTACATCCAAATCAGGTGAACGGTGTAGGAATTACAACAGTTTGTATATGTGCCTCCCACTTTTTAAGGGACCAAAAGTAATGGGACAATTGGCTGCTCAGCTGTTCCATGGCCAGGTGTGTGTTATTCCCTCATTATCCCATTTACAATGAGCAGATAAAAGGTCCATAGTTCATTTCAATTGTGCTATTTGATTTGGAATCTGTTGCTGTCAATTCTCAATATGAGATCCAAAGAGCTGTCACTATCAGTGAAGCAAGCCATCATTAGGCTGAAAAAACAAAACAAACCCATCAGAGAGATAGCAAAAACATTAGGTGTGGCCAAATCAACTGTTTGGAAGATCCTTAAAAAGAAAGAACGCACTGGTGAGCTCAGCAACACCAAAAGACCCGGAAGACCATGGAAAACAACTGTGGTGGATGACCGGAGAATTATTTCCCTGGTGAAGAAAACACCCTTCACAACAGTTGGCCAGATCAAGAACACTCTCCAGGAGGTAGGTGTATGTGTGTCAAAGTCAACAATCAATAGAAGACTTCACCAGAGTGAATACAGAGGGTTCACCACAAGATGTAAACCATTGGTGAGCCTCAAAAACAGGAACACCAGATTAGAGTTTGCCAAACATCTAAAAAAGCCTTCACAGTTCTGGAACATCCTATGGACAGATGAGACCAAGATCAACTTGTACCAGAGTGATGGGAAGAAAAGAGTATGGAGAAGGAAAGGAACTGCTCATCATCCAAAGCATACCACCTCATCAGTGAAGCATGGTGGTGGTAGTGTCATGGCGTGGGCATGTATGGCTGCCAATGGAAATGGTTCTCTTGTATTTATTATGTGACTGCTAACAAAAGCAGCAGGATGAATTCTGAAATGTTTTGGGCAATATTATCTGCTCATATTCAGCCAAATGCTTCAGAACTCATTGGACAGTGCTTCACAGTGCAGATAGATAATGACCCAAAGCATACTGCGAAAGCAACCAAAGAGTTTAAGGGAAAGAAGTGGAATGTTATGCAATGGCCAAGTCAATCACCTGACCTGAATCCGATTGAGCATGCATTTCATTTGCTGAAGACAAAACTGAAGGGAAAATGCCCCAAGAACAAGCAGGAACTGAAGACAGTTGCAGAAGAGGCCTGGCAGAGCATCACCAGGGATGAAGCCCAGCATCTGATGATGTCGATGCGTTCCAGACTTCAGGCTGTAATTGACTGCAAAAGATTTGCAACCAAGTATTAAAAAGTGAAAGTTTGATTGATGATTGTTAATCTGCTCCATTACTTTTGGTCCCTTAAAAAGTGGGAGGCACATATACAAACTGTTGTAATTCCTACATCGTTCACCTGATTTGGATGCAAGTACCCTCAAATTAAAGATGAAAGTCTGCAGTTAAAGCACATCTTGTTTGTTTAATTTCAAATCCATTGTGGTGGTGTATAGAGCCAAAGATTAGAATAGTGTTGATGTCCCAATATTTATGGACCTGACTGTATAATATATATATAAAATGTATATGTATGTTTGTGTGTGTATTTTCAATATATATATATATATACACACACACACACACACATACATACACAGTTCTTTATCCTTTTTTGCACTAGTGGCTTCTGGTCTGAGTGTGCATCCTCAGATTGAAGTGTCCATTCGCTCGGCTCCACCGAGCACCGCTGAATGGTTTCTGGTCATACCAGGAGGATTTCCGAGGTGCTGGAGATCTACTAGTTCCTGCAGAGGGTTTATTCTGCTCACGACCTTGCTCTTTAGGGGGTCAACCAGTTCGGGTAAGGGTTCCCACATACAGGGTGGGATTTTCTCTTCAGACTGAGAACCTCTCCCCTTCTTCTCCTCTCCTCCTTTGGTGAAGGTGGATAGAATCTGGAACTTATTGCCTCAACTGACTCATTATCATTTTGTTTGTTTTTGTCAATTTATCTTGTCACAATCAATCACTTCCTTTTATTTACTTTGTGCTATATGGACTTTATTGAATGCTCACTATTTAAAATTTTCTTTGCACTATATGTCACTTACCTTTGTTATTTTTCATATTAAGCGCAACTTATGTTTTTATTATTATTTTTTGCACCATAGAGCTATTTGATGGTTTTTGTTGCAGCTGTTTTTGGATGTTTTTTGTTCTCTAGCGCGGTATTATTAAATTTTTCCAATGATATATTTTACCCTGCTGTAATACAGTATTCGAACTATTCCTCCTCCTGCTGTAGATTTGAGATCTAACAGCAATCAGGGCTTGTATGGTGTATGTGAGAACATCCCTAGGCGCACCACAGAAAGAAAGAGCCGGGCAATGCTTCTTCACATCAGCATGTGGCACAAGTAAATGTCAGCATGAGATGAGAACAAAAAAGTGCATTGCTAACTTACTAATCAATAACACAATAATGGTGGAATCCTTAAACGCAGTGGTCTCCAAACTGTGGCCTGGGGGCCAGATGCAGCCCTTTGCTTGCTTTTATCTGGCCCTTAGGGCACTGTTTTATCCACAGATACCAACAATGGGGTACAATTGCCCCCTACTGACACCGATGGGGCACTATGCGTCCCCAATGACACCAACGATAGGGCACAATTCCTCCCAATCACACCAATGGGGCCCAATTGCTCCCAGTGACACTAAGGATAAGACAATGCCTCCCGCTGACCCCAATGATGGGGCATGATTACGCCCACTGAAACAAACAATGGAGCATTATTTTTTTTCCCCCACTGACGTTGGAACCTTTTCTACTCTACCAATGGCCACAGTCCGGCCCACCTAAAGTCTGAAGTACAGTAATCTGGGCCTTTGTTTAGAATGGTTGGAGATCCCTGCTCTAATGTATGGAAAGCTCAATAAACTTCAATATTACCACAATACCGGTCTCTGTGATATGTAACGTCACATATAATACACAAACTGAAAATAAGACATAAAAAAATACTGCAAACTTTGCAGAGATGGTGGAAGCCCCTCCTACAGATATTTGGCAGTGGACGGTGACAGTAAAGCAGTGGACAGTGTCCACTGTTTATCAGTGCAGCCTAACAGTGTCCATAAGTTCAGGCTCATCAGTGCAGTCATATCAGTGCCCATAAGTGCGGCCTCAGTGCCCATCAGTGCTGCCTTAGCAGTGCAGCATATTATTGCCCGAGTGTAGCCTCATTAGTGCCCATAAGTTCAGCCTCATCAATGCAGCATACAAGTGCAGTCAGCATATCAGTGCCCATAAGGGCAGCCTTGGTGCCCATCAGTGCCACCTTTTGCAGTGTGGTCTCATCTGTGCCCATCAGTGCGGTCTCATCTGTGCCGCCTCATCTGTGGTGCGGTCTCGTCTGTGCCTACCAGTGCTGCCTTTTTCAGTGCCCCCTCAGTGCAGTCTCATCTGTGCCCACCAGTGCCCATATTTGCAGCCGGGATCGTTAAGACACCAGCCGGATCTCTGGCTATGACAGATCTTGTATGTGAAACACAGATCTGTCATCCGGCTGGTGTCTGTTAAGAGATCCCCGCTCTGCACTGAGAGATGGCAGGCGGGGGAGGGTGGTGCTGGCAGGGAGGAGAAGAGGAGGAAACCACCTCCATGGGCGGTACAGACCAGGGTATGCAAGACCCCTCCATCCACTACAGCAAGCGGGGATGGATATACAAACCCCTGCTTGCTGTAGAGAACTACTAATGGGAAGTGCCAAGAGCCATGGCTGAGAGTATAGGAGGAATAGCAGCCACCGGTATTACGAACAGGAAATCACTGGAGATTAATGGCTTTGCTGAAAAATCAGCAGGCTGCTGCAGAGGAACTACAGAGCTCAGAAGAACATGGATGGCATAGTTGGTGAAGGTAGATCAGCAACAAGGACATGGAAAAAAGTTTTTTCTCGGAGTTCTGCTTTAAAGAGGAAGTCAATTCTGATGGGTTTTACTTCCTCTTTATTCCCCTGCAAAGTAAAAGCATAATGGGCTAGTATGCATGCCATTATGTTGCACTTACCTGCAAACGAAGCCTGCAATGTCCCCGCTGGTGGTCACGTCCATCTTCGCCCCTCTTCCTTGCGTGGCCATGGACTCCGGCTCTGTGACGGGCAGGAGCCGACAGTCACAGCATGGGACTTCTAGAAACGGCACGATCGTGCCCTTTCTTCAATGCGCATGTACCGATGCAGGCTCGGGATATATTTCCATTACCTACAGGTAAGCCTTATTATAGGCTTACCGGTAGGTAAAAGTGGTGTGCAAGGGTTTACAACCACTTTATGTATATAGGCTTGCAACAGCTGTAGCTTGTTACATGGGGTGCAAGGTGGGGGGGGGGGGGGCGGGGCTGGGATATCAAGATGTAATATTTCAGAAGCCAAACTGGTATAAATATATTTAGGCACAAAAAGTGGCACAAATGAATGGTTACATTTAAAATTGAATAACATGGGGTGCAAAGTAGGCAGGACTTGAGGTGACAATGTAAAATGTGTAATTTCTCTAAACCGTTCTGTCAAGATCTCAAACTTATCAAAATCTCCAAGTAGCTGTACTGTGCATGCTCTGGTTTGAAATGTTTAGAGCAGCCTTCAGTAAATGGCCGACCGCAGTCTGGACACGGACCAAGTGATGCCCATTTCCGGACCATCAGCCCACCAGTCTACAGCGCACGATCCCGGCAGCTCAGCAGTAATTAGTTGCAGGGACTGCCGGTGTTCCAGCGATCAGTGATGTCACATGCATGCTCCTTCCCCTATAGCAGATTTATCTGCCCAGTTTGCAGCCCCTGCAGCTCATTCCTTCTACCAGCTCCCACCCCCTGCAACTACTCCCTCCTCCCTTCTGCCGCCCGTGTCTGTCCTACTGGACATGTGCAGGTATGCTATTCACTTGAATGGGATTCTATAGGTGCACTGATGGGCACATATGGTATAAAGGGGCATTCTGGTGGGCACATACAGTAGATCAATTATATAAACACAAACAGATGCATTCAAGGGCTTTGTCAAATTGGGTACGGGGTTACATAACATACCCTGAAAGAAAAAATGTATAAAACTAAAATAAATAAAGCAGCACAAATAATAATTAACACTTAAACTGGTACAAAAACAGCACTAACCAACCAGCCTGGTTTCATGTTTTTTGGATGCCTTTGGTACCTTTAGTAAATAATTGAAAAACAAAAAGCGGTAGAACTGAGTTTTAAAATATAAGTATGGGTTTGTTTTGTTTTTTTCAGTAACAAACTTAACTTGGTGGATGCAGCATCGGTCCCCCGGCGCCTCTGCACTGAGAACCAAGCGTTCGAACATTGCCAATGGCTCCCCGAGCAGAGAGCTGCTGACTGTCAATCAGCAGCTTGCAGCTCTAATCCCTCTTTGCTCATTGGCGCGCTGAGCTGAGGAGAGGCAGGACGCAGCCCTTTTTAGTTGCTCGCTGAGATGGGTGTCAGTCCAGGTACCTGCCGGATCCAGACTCCCATTGTTGGGATGACGCAGTGCCTGGACTGATTTCTGTGATGTCAGCAGAGAGTGAGAACGAATTGCACTCCTGTGATCCACAGGAGAAGCCCTGCCAAACAAACTTTGGCTGGACTTCTCCTTTAATCAGCAAAACGGCAGCACCAACCAGCCTGGTTTCATGTCTTTTGTCTCTTGTAGGGGGCTAGGTGAGCTATGGTGACCTTTAAAAAAAAAAATAAAAAAAAATCAATAACTGAAAAACAAAAGAAGAAAAAAAAAAAAGTAAGAGTAAAATGGCACAAACCAGCACAAATCGCAGCACTAACCAACCAGCCCGGTTTTGTATCTTTTGGCTATTGTGGGGGGGCTGGGTGACCTTTGCTGACCTTTATTAAATCAATAACAACTGAAAATTATAAGCACCAATAATAAAAATTATGGCACAAAACAGAAGAAACGTAGCACTAACAAATGGTATATTGGTTTTTAAGATTTAATAAAAAGGGGTGCAAAGTGGGTGGGGTCTGATCAAATAAAAACAAGCTGTTATAACTAATAAACCAATACAGCACCATTAAAAATGTTAGCAACATAAACGCGGCACTAACCAACGAGTGTCTTTTAGCTGTTGTACGTGACCTTTACTAAATCATTAATAGCGTAAAAATGATAAGAGATAGAACGAAGATTCAAACGGCACAAATGTAATACTAAACAACCAGCATGTTTTTGTGTCTTTTGGCTGTTGTAGGGGAGGTGAGTGACCTTAATATACTGTATCATTAACGCAAAAACGATAAAACGGGATAGACGGGAGATTTAAACGGCACAAATGAGCACAAGCACGGCACTAACCAACCAGCCCGGTTGTGAGTCTTTTGGCTGTTGTAGGGGGGCTGGGTAATATCTGGAAAAATAGGATTTTTTGTACTCCCCGTAAAATCCTTTTCTCGTTCGTCCATGGACGGACACAGCTCCTTAAATCTTGACATGTGGGTTATGTTCCTGTTCATAGGAGAGGACAAGGCAGAATATGTTAGTTATCTTAAAACATGTAACTTTAACAGTTGAACAGCCCTGCCCAGGAGGCGGTCCCTCCATACATAACCCTCCTACATGCAGTCAGCAGCCTCAGTTCGTAGTAAAGCAGTACAAACGAAAAAAGGAGGGGTGAGTGCGGTGTATGTCCATGGAAGAACGAGAAAAGGAATTTACGGTGAGTACAAAAAATCCTATTTTCTCTTACCGTCCATGGACGGACACAGCTCCTTAAATCTTGACAATGTGGGACGTCCCCAAGCAGTGTCAGAAAAATGAGGGGTGGGAACAGCAATAAAAAGAAGACTTCACTTAACTTCACCCCAAACAAACAGAGCTCCTCACGGAGGAGTTGCAACCTCAAAACAGCCGCCTGCAAAAACTTGCGGCCAAGGAAGCATCCGAAGATGCCCACATATCAACCTAATAAAACGTTGGGAAAGTGTGAACAGACGACCAGGTCGCCGTCTCACACACCTTGCAGACAGATGCTAGATGTCGGAAAGCCCAGGAAGCACCAATTGCCCTAGTTGAATGCGCCGTGACAGGAAAGGGAGGTGCCCGCCCCTAAAGAGCATAGGCCTGGATGACGATCAGCCTGATCCACCTAGAAAGATGGCCGATGAGACCGTCAGGCCCTTCGGTGGACCAGATACCGGCACAAACAGTGAGTCAGAACTCCGAAACTGAGCAGTAGCAGACAGGTACACCCGTAGGGCACGTACCACGCCCAAGGTATGTAAGCGCAGCCTCCTGGGATGCGATGGCCGAGGACACAAGAATGGAATGGAAGCACAATGTCCTTGTTTAGGTGAAAAGCCGAAACCACCTTAGGAAGGAATGAAGGTTGCGGGCGAAGCACCACTTATCCTTATGGAGGACCAAGTAAGGCGACTTGCAAGACAAATTCAGAGACAATTCAGAAACCCTTTTGACCAAAGTAATGGCAACTAGAAAGGCAACTTTTTGAGAAAGAGTGGAATCTCCCTGATGTTCTCAAAGGGAGGTTCCTGAAGTACTGAGAGCACTAGAGTCAAGTCCACGGAGGAAGCGGTGGTCCAAACTGGGGAACCACGTGTCGGACCCCCTGCACACACGTACTTACCAGTGAGTGAGCCACCAGAGGCCGTTGGAAGAAGGCAGCCAAGGCTGAAATCTTCCCCCTTAACGGTGCTCAAGGCAAGGTTCAGATCCACTCTGCACTGTAAGAACAGCAGGGTTCGAGAAACAGGCTATGTCCGTGGGCGCCTGGCCGTCTCATCAAACAGAGACGTAGGCCTTCCAAGTGCAATGGTAGATCGTCCGGGAAGAAGTTTCCCGGGCCCCCAACATAAAGGGGATTATCGAATCTGCCAGACCACGGTCCCTTAGTACCTGGCTTTCAACAGTCAAGGTGTTAAAGCCAGTGACTGTAAAACAGGATGAAGCATGGGACCTTGAGACAGAGGGACCTCCCGCATTGGCAGCCGCCGGGGAGCGTCAGCTACTAGTCTCCCGAGGTCGGCGTACTAGGGACCAATCTGGGGCGATTAGAATCACCAGAATCCCTGCGGCCTCCACTCTGCTCCGAAGAAGCAATTCCAGTAGGGGAAAGTTATAAATTCCCTATGGAGCCACCAACGCGTCTGCCCAGGGAGCCCTGGACCTGGCCACAAACCTCGACACCTGCGTTTGAGTCGAGGAAACCAGGAGATCCACAACTGGTGTGCCCCAATTCCGACAAAGTAATTGAAAACACCTCCGGGTGAAACGACCATACCCCTTGGTCCAGCATCTGGTGACTCAGTTCACCTGCCAGGTCTCTACGCCAGGATGTAAGCAACCGATTGAGGCGGTACGCTCCTTTCAGCCCAACTTAGGATGCGAGTGACTATCGACGCTGCGGCCGTCCAACTGAAACCTGATCAGACGCCCCTGAAGTCTCTGCAACCCTTTGGAGAGGCACAGTCTGATCGCTCGAATGTCGAGGACATCGATCGGCTGTCGAGATTCTTCCAGACCGTGAGGCTGGCGTCCGTCGTGATCACAGTCCTATGGAAAGGAAGGGACGACCTCCCAGATTGAAGAGCCGGGAAATGCAGCCGCCCTCTCAGGGAAGCCTTGACCAGGTGACTTACCTGAATCTAGAGACAATGGAGATCTGTTCCAAGTGGACAGGATCTCTTCCTGCAATACTCAAGTGTGGAATAGGGCAGACGGAACTGCCTCGAAGGAGGCCACCATGAGGCCCAGAACTCGTGCAAAAAATAGGAGACACGACCATTTGCGGGATGCCAACAATTTCACCGCCGACTGGAGCGTCTGCAACTGCTCCAAAGGAAGGAAGATCTTCGCCTCCAAAGAATTTAGGATCAAGCCTAGGGACTTCAGACACTGAGTCGGTACCAACACCGACTTCTGTATGTTCAGTACCCAACCAAAGTCCCGGAGGGTCTGACTAGCTATAGACATGTCCTCCAATTCTGAGCCAGAAGCAGCTCTCAGAAGAAGAACGTCTAAGTAGCCCACGATATCAATGTCTCGCTGTCTCAGCAAAGCCCAGATCGGGGCGAGCACCTTGTGAACAACTCTTGGTGCCGACGCCAAGTCAAATCGCAAAGCGCAGAAAACTCAGATGGCTGTTGCAGATGGGGACATGCAAGTATGCGACCCTGGTGTCCAGAGACGCCAGAAGACCCCAAAAACAATATATACACACACTGTGTATGTATTAATGCGTATGTTCATACTGTGGCGCCGAAGACGCGCATGTCTTTGGAGTGTGGGAGGAAACCGGAGTACACGGAGGAAACCCACACAGACAGAACATGCAAATTCCAGGCAGATGGTGTCGGGGTCCGGGTTTGAACCAGTGACCATCTTGCTGCCAGGTGAGGGAGTTAATCACTACCCCACTGTGCTGCCCTACAAGATATTGAGGGCCCTGATGTCCAAGATTGGACGGACACTGTCCTTCCATGGAACTACCAACAGATTCAAATAGAATCCCTGAAACCCTTCCACCAGGGGCACAGGTAAAAGTATTATGCACCAGAGCAAGTCTTGTACTGCTCCCATCAAAGCAGACAGACGAGCCGGAAGGAGAGGAAACATTTGAGGGAAAGATCAGTTTGGTGGACAAGAAGAAAACTCTCTTATACCCTTAAGTGACCACCTCGCAGACCCACTGGTCAGAGAGCAGAGGTCCACCGAGCTGCAAACTCGCAAAATCATCCCCCCCACCCTTGAGTCGGGCAGGGACAAAATACCATGCGTAGCATGGTATGTTAGCCGGCACATTCGTGCACGCACCCAGGGACGCTTCTGTCCCCCAGCTAGAGCCTTGTCAGCCCGGGAGGATCTACTGACGAAAATACAGCTTCTGCGCGGAATCGGAGGGCTCCGGCCAACGGCGCGGCTCCTTCCCCTCAGAGGACAGAGAGAAGAGTGCTCTTACCTTCAGTGACATCTTAACAATGTCGTCCAGCGAGGTACCAAAAAACCTCAGAAAGGCAATCTGCCAGAGCTCACTTGGGAGGTTAGCCAGCGGACCAGCATTCCAGCCAATCAGGCGGAGCAGCACCACCACAGATACAGAGGTTCTGGAAATCATTTACACACACACACACACACACACACAAGTATGTATTAGTGTATACGTCTTTACCGTGGAGCCGAAGGCGCGCATGTCCTTGAAGTGTGGGAGGAAACCGGAGTACCCGGAGGAAACCCACGCAAACACAGGGAGAACATGCAAACTCCAGGCAGATGGTGTCTGGGTTCAAACCAGTGACCCTCTTGCTGCCAGGTGAGGGAATTTAACCACTACACCACTGTGCTGCCCTACATGGAAAGTCGCAGCCATATATAGGTCGCAACACTGACCCCAGCATCACCGCCTTGGACCTCTTATCACAAGGGTCCTGTATGATAACGGACCGCCATGCGCTGGGGACCACAAGGACCTCTGCGGCCGTTCCCATACCTTATGTATGAACTATCAAAGAAAGTAACATAAGGAAAAAACTTCACAAAGCGGGCAGATTTGTGTGACCTAAGGGAGACAGACTCCTCTGCGGAAGTCCCAGCTGCATTCCCAGCTGGAGAGTGTCCCTTACAGCATCAGAAGTGCCCTGACAAACATTTCCCAGAAGATGGCGGGGGGAGGGGGCACTTTCTTACCCCCCTTGCGCCCGCAATCTATTTCTACCTTGGCAACAAAAGGTTCCAGGACTATCTATAACGTATCCAAGGAAACCGCAGGTGCAGGGGCACCATTTGCTGCCTCTGGCAATGTATGGGGAAGAAAGGTCACATACTGACTCCATAAACGCCCACTGACAGCCCTCAGGGACCATGTGAAACACACATAAGAGTCCACCCTCCATGCTGCAATGACCGGGGGGGGGGGGGGGGCAGCAACCCAGGGGGACTCACCACCCAGAAGGAGACCGACTGGCACCGCTGCCCGCCTTGTATACACAACGTGTGTGATAAAAAAAAGCTGTGAGGAGAAAGAACCGCGCTGTTCAGAAGCCAGTGCTAGAGGCCAAACCCACTCCAAAATGGCCACCAGACGCCCCAGATAAAAAAGGGCGCGGACCACAAGAAAATGGCCGCCCGCAATACCGACCTGCGCCACAGCGCGGCTACAACAAAATGGCCGCCAATGGAAGTTTTAACACAGAAAAAAATGGCGGGATGTGGACGAGAAAGCCTGCAGAGACTACCCGGGGGACAGACCCCCCTCACAGGAAGCGGACCCTGGGCCCCACAGGGACTCGGAGCCCCCCCACAGGTACACCTCGGTTGCAGCGGCCACTAGGGCAGGAGGGGAAAGGGCGACAGAGCAGGGAAAGGGAGGACAGGAGAACCGCTTAATCCCGGGAATGCCCAGCTGTTCCATCCTGCCGAGACAGGTGGAACCGTACTTACCCTTCCTTGCGAGGACAAGCTGGCACGTCCTTGACAAACCCACAACCGATGGTACGGAGTAGTTGTCAGCCCGGTCCACTGTGAGTAAGGCAACAAGCAGCCCAGTCATATGTGGACCCTGGAGCATGTGCTCACCGGCCACCCCTGGAGCCATGGGGTATGTCATGGTCAGAACCAAGCGCGAATCAAGGGACTGGCATGCTTGATGGCCGGAACAGGGAAGACTACAAGGATCTATATATCCAGCCTGTCACCCAGCCGACAGTTGATAGAAGATATCACGAAACAAAAAAATAAAATAAAATAAAAAAATCCTTCAGGACTCTGGGCCCAAGGCAGAAAACAACTGAGGCTGCTAACTGCAGGTAGGAGGGTTATGTACGGAGGGACCGCCCCCTGGGCGAGGCTGTTCAACTCTGTTAAAGTTACATGTTCCGCCTAGTCATCTCCTATGAACAGGAACATAACTCACTTTGTCAAGCTTTAAGGAGCTGTGTCCGTCTATGGACGATAAGAGAAAAAAACAAATTGCCAATATCTTAAAAATAAAAGCAGCACAAATGTTAATGTTCGCTGAACTAAAAATGAGAACCAGATCACCAGGATAACAATGTCACCCTGACAGTGTGAAAGATACCAATATAAATTACAGTGTCCTGTCCAAATTGGACTTTTACCCTCAATTCCTGATCTTGTCATTCATGGTCACTGGGACAAAAAGGGACTGAATTTCCAGAGGGCACAGACAGCAAAACCTTTTCTGATTGGCTCTAACCCTTCCCTATTCTATCCAAAACCAAATGTAAAAGAAAATACTATATGAAAGAATACAAGGTTAAAACAAAAGGTTAATAAACATAAGCAAACAATTATGAAAAGGTCATCACAACACAAAAGTAAACCTACATAAATTTATTAGCTATACAGTGGTACATTCGCATTTCAGAAATACTACTTTTTGCCCATAAATGTTGGCCTCTTAATATAATCAAAATATCACACAAGACAGCAAATACAAAAGGCTTTAAACTATCCAAAGATCTAAACTGACAGTTCTTGGTAGGCAGTATATCATTGGGGGGAAAAAAAAGGTGGTTTCCCACAGCGAACAGCAGAGTGACCCCCCTCCCCCACACCTCACAGTTTGTCAGTTTTGACGAATGAGGAATCCCTTCCAATCAGCTGCTTGTACCTGAGAAAAGAGACTGCCACAAGGGTGCTCCAGTACTTAAAGGATAAGTTCACCTTTAAAAATTTTTTTTAAAAATGCACATATTTTTGCAGGTAAAAAATTTGCATTTTTTTTTTTTACTGAAGCCTGCAGAGCATTGCATCCATAATCAGCAGATCATGGGTGCAATGCCCGGCTCCTGCACTGTCTTCTCACTTTTGCCCATACCCCCATACAGACTTTCAGTTACAAAACTAGAGAAAGACTAAATGAACTACAAGCACGATGAGCAACGCACTTGCGGCCTATTCAAACTAGAAGTCCCTCTGCTGCCGCAGCCAAAGTACACTTGGTAGTTTTTTTTATTCATAGCACGAGAATGAATGACGTGGCTGTGTTTGAAGCAGCCATTTTCATAAAATGACAGTGGGTGCAGGGAGAAGATCCGTGCCAACTGCCACAGCATGGGGAGCACTGGTGTCAGTAGGCGGGTGCATAGTAGCAAGCGACATGTTAAACCCTGCATATGGGTGTAACATACTCCCAAAGGTGAACTTATCCTTAAGACTGGGTTCACACTGAAATCTGATGCGGCTCACAGCCTGAATTCGGACCTGAAACAGAGCCAAAGACGCACAGGACCCCAGTGCAATGCGCTCCGCAGCCGCCCCCGGAGATGTGTGAACTGGCTCCATTGAGAGTCTCCAGTAATGCGAATTGGATGCGGGGAAACCTGCAACCAATTCGCATAAGTGTGAACCCAGCCTTAACTTTTTATTTTTTAACCACAATACAGATTTGGCTCAAAAATCTGCTGGAAATATCAAGGCTGCTTTTTGCCTATAACAAACAGCTAATAAGCGACTCCTGCTGATATGGGAAGATCACGTCTGGTCAGCATTGGCAGGTTGTTCACCATCTTAGAGTGGGTAACCTCTAATTACATGAAACAAAAGTAGCCATTATGATAGAATATATACATGGTCATTGGCAGCACAAATCATGTGCAAAAAAAAGAAGATTAGATTAAGTCATTGTACCTATTGGTCAAGTTGAACTTGAACACTTTACAACTTATACATAAGTATGAAAGAAAGCTAATGATTTCAAAATGTGGTGATAAAAACTTATTGTGTTCCTAAACACATGCATTCACTCATATTTGTTAAATTCCCCATTTAAAATAACCTTGCCCACTACTTCTTTGCACAATTATACAGTTTGATAGAAAAATGTTTTTTTTTGTTTTTGTTTTTTTTTTTTTAAAGTTATTTACATAGTCAGATCTTGCACAACAAGACAAAATAAACTTTTAAACAGCGTGTCTCTGAAAAAAGGTATGTGTGTATACATTTATGAATATATATATGCACACAAACAGTCCCTTTCCTAACATTTTTTGTAGGGGACCAGTGAATCTTGAAAAGGGCAAGTTTTTAGTAGAAATCAAGGTTTTCTAATAAAATGACAGTTTTACAATTTAAACATAGTAGGCAACATATAACTTAATTGTCTTTTCTTCTCTAAAGCGCATACATATCACATATGCCTATTACCATTTAAAATAGAAAAGATTGGCTAAAATGTGCACCTTTGAAAGGGGGGGGGGGGGGGCTTTCGCTGTTGCCTGTTCCAGCTCAGGTGACAAGTAATTAGAAAGGAGTCCCTTGAAACGTCATTAAGCTACACACAACCCCCAATATGTCCATGATTTCCATTTTTGGTCACTCAATGAGTTTGCCCCAGCCACCACTCTAAAGGCATGGTAAAACAGATATTTAAAAAATAAGATGAAACAACCAAAACAGAAAAATAATCCCCATAAAATAGATGAGACTTTAAACAGCCCTGATCAGCTAAAATCAGAAAAGCTGTGAAACTATCCATCATCACCGATCCATCATGCTCAAAATCATCTCTGGAGTAAGGTCGCCATTTGGAGCTTCCACTGTGGGAGGAGGTGGAGGACCCGCTATCACACCAACTGCCTCCATATCAGTCTCCTTCTTCACTTGAACTATGATGTTTTCAATGTTCCCTGTTGATTGATCCTCCACTTCAATTACGGTTGCAGCTGAAATGTGAACTCATATTATTAATATACAAAAATTATAAAGCCAAGATTATAGCAGAAGTAATATAAAACTTAAAGTGTATCTAAAACCAAAAAATAGGATTTTTTGTACTCACCGTAAAATCCTTTTCTCTGACATCCATGGACTGACACGGTGTCTCTTTACACTTTACACGTGGGTTATGTCCCTGCTTGCAGGAGAAGACCTAGGCAGAATGTGAAATGTTATACATACATTCTAAAAGCCAGAGCTGAACAGCCCCACCCAGGGGGCGGTCCCTCCGGACATAACCCTCCCACTACAGTCAGCAGACTTCAGTTCGTAACAAAGAAGTACAAACTTAAAAGGAAGGGTGGGTGCCGTGTCAGTCCATGGATGTCAGAGAAAAGGATTTTACGGTGAGTACAAAAATCCTATTTTCTCTTACCATCCATGGACTGACACGGTGTCTCTTTACACGTGGGATGTCCCAAAGCAGTATCAAGAGGGATGGGAGCAGTATAAATGGAAAAACCAAAACTTCACTCCAATAAGGCAGAGCTCCTCAACGGAGGAGTCGCAACTTTAAACAGCGGCCTGCAGCACCCTGCGGCCGAAGGAAGCATCCGAAGATGCAGCCACATTAACCTTATAAAACTTAAAAGGCATGAACAGACGACCAGGTCGCCGCCTTGCACACTTGTGCAACCGACGCTTGATGTCGGGAAACCCAGGAAGCACCAATTGCCCTGGTGGAATGCGCCGTAACCGGAAAGGGAGGCGCCCGCCCTTTGAGAGCATAGGCTTGAATGACGGTTTGTCTGATTCCCCTAAAAATGATGGCAGACGAAACCGCTTGGCCCTGTTATGGACCAGAGACAGTCACAAACAGTGAGTCGGACTTCCGAATAGAAGCAGTAGCAGACAGGTACACCCGTAAGGCTCGTACCACCTCCAATATGTGCAGCGCAAACTCTCTGGGATGCGATGGGTGAGGACACAAGGACGGGAGGGCAATGTCCTCATGTAGGTGAAAGGTCGACACCACCTTTGGCAAAAAAGGAAGGTCGCGGATGCAACACCGCCTTATCCTTATGGATGACTAAATATGGCGACTTGCAGGACAAAGCCGCCAACTCAGACACTCGTCAAACAGAAGTGATTGCCACTAAAAAGGCCACCTTCTGAGACAAGACAAGAGGGGAATATCCCGGATATTCCCAAAAGGAGGCTCCTGGAGGACCGAGAGCACCAAATTCAGATCCCACGGTGGGAGAGGAGGCTCGACAGGAGGGAGCACATGGCGAACCCCCAACACAAGGTGCTAACCAAGAAAATGACCCGCTAGAGGTCGCTGAAAAAAGACGGCCAAGGCCGAAATCTGATCCTTGATGGTACTCAAAGCAAGCTTTTGGGTCACTCCACACTGCAGAGGACGCAGGATTCTGGGGATGGAATACGTCCGAGGATGCCAGTCCAGCGTGTTGCACATGGCAAAATAAGCTTTCCAGGCACGGTGATAGATCTGCCTGGAGGAAGACTTCCGTGTCCTTAACATGGTCAAAATGACTGAGTCCGAGAGACCTCGGTCCCTCAACACCTGGCTTTTCACAGCCCTGCCGTTAAAGCCAGAGACTGTAAGCCGGATGAAACATAGGACCTTGAGACTGAAGGTCCTCCCTCATCAGCAACCGCCAGGGAACGTCCGCGACGAGACGTACCAGATCAGCGTACCAGTGATGCTGAGGCCAATCCGGAACAATTAGCATCGCCGGAGTTTATATCAGGCGATAAGGACCCTATGGGGCCACCAACGCATCCGAGGCATCGCCCAAGGATCCCTGGATCTGGCCACAACTTCGACCCTTGCGATTGAGTCGAGAGGCCATCAGGTCCACATCCGGCGTGCCCCACCGTCGGTAAAGGAGTTGAAATATGCAAGGACCACTCTTCTTGGTCCGGTGTCTGGCGATTGGCGAGTCAGATAGTCCGCCTGCCCATTGTCTATGCCCAGAATGTAAAATGGCCTACAGAGCCGGCACATTTCTTCCGGCCCACTTCAGGATACGGACTACCTCGGAAGCCACAGCTGAGCTCCGAGTTCCCCCTTGATGGTTTACATACACCACCGCCGTGGCGGTGTCCGACTGGCTCCTGATGGAGCGACCCCGTACTCTCTCCGACCTGAGGAGAGACACAGTCCGATGGCCCGTATTTCCAGAACAGTGATTGGTAAACGGGCTCGTCCGGAGTCCAAGGCCTGAGCCGACAGGACTCCCCAGACTCCACCCCAGCCCGTCAGGCTGGTGTCCGTCATGAGTACCGTCCATTGGATGGGAGGGGAACGACTTTCCGGACCGAAGAGCCGAGGATCCCAACCACCATGTCAGGGGCGCCCTGACCAGGTGAATCACCTGGATCTGAAGATCCAAGGACAACGGGGATTTTTCCCAGGTGGACAAGATCTCCTTCTACAATGCCCTGGTGTGTGATTGGGCATACGGAACGGCCGCGAAGGAGGCCACCACGAGTCTCGGGACTCTCATGCAAAAAACGGATTGACAACCATTTTTGGGATGTCAGCACCCGCCCCGCAGACCGAAGTGTCAGCAACTTCTCCAGAGGTAGGATACCTTTGCCTGCAAGGAGTCCAGAATCAGAACTAGATACTCCAGACACTGAGTCGGGACCAGGACTGACTCCTGAATGTTCAGGAACCACCCGAGTCCCTGAGGGTCTAATTGACGATAGTCACCTTTCCTCCAAGTCTGATCCACTTTCTGCTCTTAGCAGAAGATCGTCCAGATAGCCCACGACAGCAATACCTCGCTGTAACCAGAAGGCTAGAACCGGAGCAAGCACCTTGGTGAACACCCTTGGTGCCGAGGCTAGGCCGAAAGGAAGAGCCACAATCGATAGTGGACTTCACTGATCGCAAAGCGCAGAAACTTCTGGTGACTTGCGCAGATCGGAACATGCAAGTAGGCGTCCTTGAAGTCCAAGGACGCCAGAAGAAAATCCCTTTGGTGGAGTGTAGCGATCACCGTGCGAATGGATTCCATGCGGAATTTCTGCACCTTCTCGAAGACATTCAGGGCCTTGAGGTCCAGGATAGGTTGAACCACGTCCTATTTTTGGGACGACAAACAGATTCGAGTAGAATCCCTAAAAACTCTCCTGTGACGGAACCGGCACAATCACTCCGGACCTGATCAAATCCTGTACAGCCCCCAAGAGGGCTGCCCAACAGGTAGGAAGGAGAGGAAGTTTTGAGGGAAAGAATCTGTCTGGGGGCCAGGATCGGAATACTATCCTGTATCCTGAGGTGACCACCTCGCACACCCACCAGTCGGAGATTCGGGAGGACCACCGATTCGTGACCTGCGAAGTCGTCCCCGCACCCCAGAGTCGGGCGGAGGCAAGACATCACGCGGAGGCGGGCTTGGGAGCCGCTTGTTCGGCTTACGCACCCAGGGGCACTTGTGCCCACCAGCCCCACTGCCGTCAGTCTGAGAGGGCCTACCCGTGGACTCGGACTGACGAAAAAAACCCGTTTTGCTGGAAAGGAAGGCCCCTGTTTGCGGCGGGCCTCCTCACCCTTGCTAGTCTAAGGAAGAAGAGTGCTTTTACCTTCCATGACGATGTCATCCAGAGCAGCACCGAAAGGTCTACCACCTTTAAATGGTAGATCCGTCAGGAGCTTCCTAAGGCTAGGTCAGCAGACCAGCATTTCAACCAGATAAGACGACGCAATACCACCGCCGAGACAGAGGCCCTGGATATTAAAGGGGCCGCGTCCAACGTGGCGTCGCACACATAAACCAGGCCCTGAACCAGTTGGTGGGCCAAAGCAACTGTGTCTGGAGGAAGATTATGCTCCTGTACAGCTAGGTGCAACATTTTTGCCCAACCTGTAAGTGTTTAAGACACAAGGGTCGCCGCTACCACAGGCCGTAGGGCGGATCCCAACAAGGCAAAAATGGCTCTGCTCACCACTTCTGACCTCCTGTCAGTGGGGTCCTCAAATGCAGGAGTCCCCTCCATCGGGAGAGTGATGGCCTTGTTCAACCGGGCGACTGCAGGGTCGACCCTGGGGGAGAAGCCCACTTTTTAAGTAGGGCATCTGCAAGGGGTATCTGATAGACAAACGCCGCGGGACCATAAAAAAATTCTTCTGCGGCTTTTCCCAGACCTTATCAATGAGCTGGTCAAAGAAAGTACATATGGAAAAACCTCTTTAGAAGGCCTGGCCTTAAAAGAACCAAAGGAGACTGTATCCGCCTGAGGTTCTGCATCCGCAGCATTTTAGCTTGAGAGTGTCCCTCACCGCAGTCATGAGTACACTAACAAGCGCCCTGTCATTTACTGACTCAGAACTGGAGTTTTCCTCATAAGGAATGTCCTGTTCAAAACCATCCAATACATTCAGAACTAGGGTCCTGAGCGGTAGTGGCTAGGCCCATATCTGAATCAGCGCACTGCCCTCATGAAGTAAAGTGGGGAGAGGGCGCTTTTTTGCTCCCTTGCACACAGCTCCCATCCTGGTCAGAAATGATTCCAGGACTGCCCACAACTGGTCCCTAGGGACCGCAGGTGCTAAAGCACTGCCTGTTGTCCACTGACATTTAGGGGAAGCTGGTGACAGAGACTCCATATTGCCCCCCTCTGAGACTCCTCAGATAAAAAGTCCACCCACAGGCTGTGCTGACTGAGGAGGGGGCGCCCAGGGGACTCACCAAACCGGAGCAGGGACCGCTCAGTTCCGCTGTCTGTACCACGCTGTGTCAGCGCTGGTGAGCTGTGAGGAGATTGTGAGGAGATTTGCGCTGTTACAGCAGCGCTAGAGGCCAAAACTAGTGCTGAAGAGCGCGCGGGCTACAAGAAAATGGCCGCCGCACTTCACTGAGGCGATCCGCGGCAAGATGGCCGCCATGACTCAGCAAAAGTGAAAAAAACAGCACACACACAGCGCCACTCGGCGCTCAGGCCCAAAAACACACAAAAAAAGGCCCCAAGCATATCTGCAGACCAGCATTAGCCCCTCCAAGAACAGTGTGACCCCCAGGCAGAGAAACACACAGCCTTTTGTACTCACCTGCAGGCAGGAGAGACTACTTACCCGTCCCCTGAGGGACTCACTGGTGTGTTTCTGACAGGACTATCACAGTGCAGTACTGAGTAGCTGTCGGCCCGGTCCACCGCAAAAGATACAGTCAGTCAGGAACTGTTCAGTCTTGAGAGGACCGTGGGAGCATGAAAGCAAACCCGGCCACCCCTGGAGTCATGGGGACTGTCGTGAACTGAGTCTCACGCACACAAGGCGAGGATCAGCACGCTCGATGGTCTGACAGGGAAGACTACGAGGATATCTTGTACCCAACCTGTTGCCCAGCCGACAGTTGATAGAAAATTCTCAAAAATAAAATAAATAATAATTCCAGAAAAGGAATAAAAATAGGTCAGGAGACTGAAGTCTGCTGACTGTAGTGGGAGGGTTATGTCTGGAGGGACCGCCCCCTGGGTGGGGCTGTTCAGCTCTGGCTTTTAGAATGTATGTATAACATTTCACATTCTGCCTAGGTCTTCTCCTGCAAGCAGGGACATAACCCACGTGTAAAGAGACACCGTGTCAGTCCATGGATGGTAAGAGAAATAGGATTTTTGTCTTATCTGTAAAGCTGTGACAGTACACTGCCGGAGATTCTAGCTGGAGATCAGTGGTATTATATTTATAGATATAGTTGGTTTATATGCGGTCACCTTGCCCACACCATGCATCAGTTTTATTCTTATGTGGCAGCCTTATTTAGAAGCGGACATTTGTCAGTTTTCTATGTATATCAAATGTAATAAAGTATTTATTTTTTTCTTTAAAGATAACAAACATGTTATACTTACCTGCTCTGTGAAATGGTTTTACACAGAGCAGCCAAGATCCTCCTCTTGCTTTCTATGGGGGTACCCGAGTTGAGACGCAACTGTGTCCATTCAGACACGGAGCAATGTTTCGGCCTCGCCCCCCTCTCCTGATTGGCTAACTGACTTTAATTGCCAGCAGTGGGAGCCAATGGCGCCACTGCTGTGTCTCAGTCAATTAAGGAGGGAGAGTCCCGGCACTCGTGGACATCGCTGGATAGAGATTGGGGCTTAAGTATTTGGGAGGCTGAGACACACAGGTTTTTTATCCTAATGCATAGAGATGAAAAACCTTCTGCCTTTACAACCACTTTAAGTGTTTTTGGGAAAAGTAATTTCTATTGTTGTGATGTTACAAGTAGGGATGCACCGAAATTTCGGCCGCCTAAACATATCGGCCAAAAATGGCCTTTTCGGCAATTTGCCGAAAGAAAAATCACGCCGAAAACTGCGCCGAAAATGGGCCGGGCACCGCCCAGTACGGGGGTGTCGTTCTGGAGCGTCCTTGTCCAGCCCTCCCCTCCCCGACGAGGCGGCTGAAAGCAAAACAGTGCTCTATGGAGGAAAGCGGTCAACACACTGCGTTAAGGAGCAGCTTGTCGGTATGATGAGCGGGAGGAGCATTATCAGTGTGCAGCGCCGCAGGGGGTAAAGAGTGCAAGACTTGTTGATTGACATGCTGTTAGAAACAGTGAGCCCGCTCGCTTCACCGAGGGTTCACTGTCACTAGATGTCCTGTGCCACGTCTCCAGTCTCTGACCACCTCCTGTACCATGTCTCCAGTCTCTGACCACCTCCTGTACCATGTCTCCAGTCTCTGACCATCTCCTGTACCATGTCTCCAGTCTCTGACCATCTCCTGTACCATGTCTCCAGTCTCTGACCATCTCCTGTACCATGTCTCCAGTCTCTGACCATCTCCTGTACCATGTCTCCAGTCTCTGACCATCTCCTGTACCATGTCTCCAGTCTCTGACCATCTCCTGTATAAAAATATTATTTTTAAAACGGTCATTTTCGGCCTACTGTATTTTTCATTTTCTGCATCGGTTTCGGCACCAAAAAACCCATTCGGTGCACCCCTAGTTACAAGCCCTTCCCGCGGCCAACATATCATCACACCCTCTTGTTTGGGCGTGGTTCTCACTTGGCTAAACTTTTATTTGAATCTTTGGACTTTAAAGTGTTCCTAAAAAATAAATAAAAATGGATCCTTTTGCCTTAAAGCATTTTATACAGCACAGTGATTGTGCTTTGTAATTTGACCCCTTGTATCACCTGAAATACCTGTCTGATCTTACCACCCCCCCCCTTCTTGTAAACTGTCCACGGTTCATCATGGCTGCTGCTGAGCCCCGACACCATGGTCAGTTTACGTGCCTCCATCTGTAGCGCTCCTGTCCTTCTCTCCCTTCCTTCCTGTCAGCACTGATCTGCTCCCCACCATATAATGCAATGACATTCCTACTGTTTTTTTTTTAAATGCCACTGTGTACCGCATTTCATTAAACAGCTCGGCACTTACGTGACCAGCGGCCTCTCCTCCTCCTGGCTGATGTCAGTGGGGGTTTCTCAGCCCCGCCCGCTGCAGCTGTCAGATCGAGAGAGGCTGCCGTTTCACGTGAGCATCAATCAGTGCTATGAAATGAGGTACACGGGGACATTTAAAAAAAAATAAAAAAATACACTGGGGACATGTTTTCATATAGCAGAGGGGATCGTAGGAATATCATGGAGTGGCTTAACAACCACTTTAATATCGCACATTTTTATTTTGATTGATATACACATTTACAGCAAATTGGTAAGATGCCCCCCCACCAATCTATACATTTATGGTTTCTGTGTCAATTTCTTTTTTTTTCTGAACTAGGTCACTGGAACTATGTATATATTTATTTTTGTATTTGATCCGATTGTCCAGGTGTGGTAACATCCCCCGAAGAAGCCTATCAATCGGCAAAATATGTTGGGATTGTTATTCCACGATTACCACATATTGTAGATTATGCATGTGACTATCCAAAATGGAATGATCCAATGTTTTTAACAAATCTTCAATGTTTTTTTTCTTACTTTGTTTTTTTTTTTAAACCTTTCCTGACCGGCTCACGCAGATATACTGCGGCAGAATGGCTCTCCTGGGCGAAATCCCATACATATACAGCTTTGCCCAGGAGAGTCACCAGAGGGCGCTGAGCGCTAAACAGCGGGGAACCCGATGCACGTGGCCGACGGGCACGATTGCTTCCGGCCATGCACGAGCGCCAGCACAGGGATTTGTGTGTATAAACCAGTGTTTCTCAACTCCAGTTCTCAAGGCGCCCTAACAGGTCATGTTTTCAGGCTTTCCATTATTTTGCACAGGTGATTTGATCAGTTTCACCGGCTTAGTAATTACCACAGCTATTTCATCTGAGGGAAATCCTGAAAACGTGACCTGTTGGGGCGCCTTGAGGACTGGAGTTGAGAAACACTGGTGTAAACACACAAATCCCTGTGCTGTCAGAGGAGAGAACACAGATCACTGTTTTTACTTTGTAGAAACACACGCTCTATCATCGCTCCTAGTTAGAACACAGTGAGGGAACACACAGTTGATAAATTGAGAGGTATCTTGATATAGTGCAGACTTACCCCGAAGGGTCCCGACGAGCTTGACTAGGGCCAATTTAGACGGGAGCCAATTAACTTACCAACGTGTCTTTAGAGTGTGGGAGGAAACCAGAGTACCAAAAGCAAACCCATGCAGGCACAGGGAGAACATGCAAACTGCAGGCAGATGGTGTAGTGGTCGGGATTCTAACCAGCGATCCTTTTGCTGCTAGGTGAAAGTGCTAACCACTACGCTATTGATCACCCCTTGATCGCCCCCTAGTGTTAACCCCTTCCCTGCTAGTGACATTTATACAGAAATCAGTGCATATTTATACCACTGATCACGCTATAAATGTCAATGGTCCCAAAAAAGTCTCTGAGCTGTCTGACAATGCCGCAAAAAATTGCAGATCAGCGCCATTACTAGTAAGAAATAAAAAAATTATGAAAACGCCATAAAAATGTCATCAATCCTTCCCATAGTTTGTAGATGCTATAACTTTTGCGCAAACCAATTAATATACGCTTATTGCGATTTTTACTACCAAAAATATGTGGAAGAATACATATTTGCCTGAACTGATGAAGAAATTTGTTTTTTAAAAACATTTCTGGGGATATTATAGCAAAAAGTAAAAAATAGTTTTTTTTCGTTGCTCTTTTTTTGTTTATAGCTCAAAAAATTAAAACTGCATAGGTTAACAAATAGCACCAAAAGAAAGCTCTATTTCATATCAGTGTCCACAATCCCCCCTCTTTACACACTTCCCCCTTTAACAACTTAAGGACCACCCCACATACATATACTGCAGCAGGGTGGCCCTTTAAAGAAAAATCACGTACCTGTACATCATTTCCTCCATTGGCTCTGGGGGGCGCACTCGCCGCTGCGCTCTCGCTGTGATTGAACACAGCAGGAGCTAATGAGCACCTGTGATCGTTCGCTGGAGACACAGAACGGCAGTCTACCTATGTAAACAAGGGAGAGATCTGCAATTCCTGCTAATCATGAACACAGATGTGTCGCTTCCTTGAGTCAGTCTATCCCCCACACAGTAAGAAAGCACACCCAAGGAGCACATTTAATCCTCAGATTTGTCTGCGGCAATGTCCCAGTGCCACTAAAAATCGCTGATCGCCGCCATTATTAGTAAAAACAAAAATAAATAGAAAGTCCATAAATCTAGCCCATAGTTTGTACACGCTAAAACTTTTGCGCAAACCAATCAATATACGCTTTTAGGGGGAAATAAATATGTAGCAGAATACAAATTGGTCTAAAATGATGAAGAATTCAAATAAAAAAAAAAAAAATATTGGATGTGTTTTAAAGGCAGAAAGTAAAAAATATATTTTTTTGTTTATAGAGCAAAAAATAAAAACCGCTGAGGTGATCAAATACCACTAAAAGAAAGCTATTTGTGGGAAAAAAAGGGACCTCAATTTTATTTGGGTACAGCGTTGCACGGCCGCGCAATTGTCAAAGTAATGCAGTGCCATATCGTAAAAAAGGAGCCGGTCGGGAAGGGGGAAAACCTTCAGGATCTGAAGTGGTCAAAGCAGTCCCACAGGGCCCCCCGTTCCCCTTCACATCACAGCCCCCCTTTACACTGCAGTCCCCATTATATCAATGCCCCTAGCAATCACAGATATCTCCCCCCACCCCCATGCCCCTTGCAATCACAGCCCCCCTTTCCTCTCTTACCATCACTGCCTCCCTTGCACAGTCCTACCTTTGGCAGGGAAGAAGCAGCAGTTATCAGCTTGTGTCCACTCCCGAGTCTGATGCCCCACTGACGATGTCATCCTATCAGCAGGGCAGGGGGCAGGAGGAGCTGCAAATTTGGATGGAGGGCAGAAGCCGATTAACTAATAATTTAATAAGAGGGCGATTACCCGCTCTTTACTATGAAAAAAGACTCCCAATCTGTCCAGATCTCCAGCTCCTCCCGCCCCCCTGACCAGCTGATAGGATGAAATCGTCGGCAGGGCAGGAGACCTGGGAGCGGACACACAAGCTGCTAAGTGGCATGACCACAGCCAAGACAGGACTGTCTAGAACACCACCGTAAAAGCCAAGACAGCACTGTCTAGAACACCACCGTAAAAGCCAAGATAAAGAGGTGCTACGCCTGCAGCCTTTCTTCCTTCCGAAGGCGGTTTCGGCCTTTCACCTGAAAGAAGACGTACTTCCATCCTTGTGTACTCGGCCATCGCATTCTAAGGAGGTGTACCTGTCTGCTACGGCTCCGTTCCGGAGGTCTGACTCACTGTTTGTGTCGGTGTCTGGTCCGCAGAAGGGCCTGGCGGCTTCATCGGCCACCATTTCTCGGTGGATCAGGCAGACCGTCATCCAGGCCTATGCCCTTAAAGAGCGGGTGCCTCCCTTTCCTGTCACGGCACATTCGACCAGGGGCTATTGGTGCCTCTTGGGCTTTCTGACATCAAGCGTCTGTATCACAAGTGTGTAAGACGGCGACCTGGTCGTCCATTCACACTTTCTCAAAGTTGATGTGAATGCATCTTCGGATGCTAGCTTCGGCCGCAAAGTTTTGCAGGCGGCTGTTTGAGGTTGCAACTCCTCCGTTGAGGAGCTCTTTTTGTTTGGGGTGAAATTGTTTTTTTGATTACTGTTCCCACCCCTCGTTTTTTTGACACTGCTTTGGGACGTCCCAACTGTCAAGAATTAAGGAGCTGTGTCCGTCCATGGACGAAAAGAGAAAATACGATTTTTTTTGTACTCACCGTAAAATCCCTTTTCTCTGTCATCCATGGACAAACACAGCACCCACCCCTCCTTTTTTGGTTTGTACTGCTTTTTACGAACTGAGCTGCTGACTGCAGGGCGGAGGGTTATGTCCGGAGGAACCGCCCCCTGGGCGGGGCTGTTCAACTCTGTTAAAGTAACATGTATTTAAATTATCTAACATGTTCTGCCTAGTCCTCTCCTATAGAACAGGAACATAACCCAACTGTCGAGAATTAAGGAGATGTGTCTGTCCATGGACGACAGAGAAAAGGACTTTACGTTGAGTACAAAAAAAATTATATTTTCCTGACTCTTAAATCAGGCCCCGCATTCTGCCTACTCTCACTATTGGAGTCAGAGATAATTTCTTCATTATCCTCAAGCTGGGGGCAGGATTCCCGCTCCTCCTGCACCCCAGCCATTACAGAAAAAAAAAAAGATCTACTCCTTCCTTGAACACACCAACAGCTCTGTCATCCTTACTTTTTCTTTTCCCACAAACTCCAAAAGTGTGGAAAAGCTCCCCCTACTAGGGCTTCATGAAGCAGTGAAATGAATTCAGTGGAATGTGTCACCGTGCCCAAGGGGTATCAACTTCCACCACAGCAGTCTGGTAGTCACGTGTGTCACCATGTATGCAAATAATCCCAATAGTGGTAGGGTGCAACTTTACAGGATTTACACAATCGCCTTTAACTCATGTCACAACACTACCAGAATCTAGCAGAACAGTGACTGCCTTTCCATCATCTGAAATCACACACATTTGTTTTTCCATGAATCCCTGACATGATGCAATACATGCTACCTGTGCAAAAAGACATAAGATTTCTCAAATTAGCATTATCACATTGCATTGGTTCATCATAGAGAGTCTATGCACATGGAAGCTGATAAACTGATGTAAAAACTAGTACCAACGCCAGAAAAAAAAAAAAACTATTTTCATCAGCGTTTTGCATTAGCATCAATGCGTGTTTAGCCGCCTTTCTCTGCCTCTATTTAAAATCAATGGTTCCCTATGGGAGCCTATTGATTTGCATGGAAGTCGCATCATGATGGTGTGACTTGTATGCTGAGGATCTTGAAGGGGAAACCCCGGCCAAAATGAAAAAAAAAATTGGCTTGGGGTTCCCTCCCCCCCAGGACGATACCAGACCCTTATCCAAGCATGAAGCCCATCAGGAAAGGGGGGGACGAGCGAGCAGCCCCTTCCCTCCTGTACCATACCAGGTCACATGCCTTCAACATAAGGGGGTGGGTGCTTTCGGGCAGGGGGGCCCCTGCGCCCCCTTTTTTTAAAGCGCCCTATCGCCATTTTGATGAGGACAAGGCCCTCTTACCGACACCCCTGGCCGGTGGTTTGTCGGGGGGCTTCAGGCAGGGGCTTATCGCAATCTGGAAGCCCCCTTTAACAAGGGGGCCCCCCACCCTATGTGAATGAGTGTGGGGTACATTGTACCCCTACCCATTCACCTAAAAGGCTCCGGCCTTTCCTCAAACCAACTTTCTTTCCTTACGTTCCCTGATGGGGTTTAGCAGTTTTTTTCTTTTTCTCTACTGCTAGGTGGATTCAACAACTCATTATCGAAGCTTACAAACCCAAGATGTCTACTTTTGCAGATCAAGGCTTGTGCCATCTGTTACTGCTTCCTGGGCCTTTTAGCATCGGGCTTCAGTTTCTCAGATTTGGGAAACTGCAACCTGGTCTATGGTTCATTAAGTTTTGCCAGGTTGGACATTAACCACTTGCTTACTGGGCACTTAAACCCCCTTCCTGCCCAGGCCAATTTTCAGCTTTCAGCACTGTCACGCTTTGAATGACAATTGCGCGGTCGTGCGACGTGGCTCCCAAACAAAATGGACGTCCTTTTTTCCCACGAATAGAGCTTTCTTTTGGTGGTATTTGATCATCTGTGTGGTTTTTATTTTTTGCGCTATAAACAAAAAAAGACTGAAAATTTTGAAGAAAAAAAAAAAAAGATTTTTTACCTTTTGCTATAATAAATATCCCAATTATAAAAAAAAAAAAAAAAAAAAAAAAAAATTCTCAGTTTAGGCCGATACGTATTCTTCATATTTTTGGTAAAAAAAAAAAATCGCAATAAGCGTTTGATTGGTTTGCGCAAAAGTTATAGCGTCTACAAAATAGGGGATAGTTTTATGGTATTTTTATTAATAATTTTTTCTTTACTAGTAATGGCGGCGATCAGTTATTTTTATCGGGACTACGACATTATGGCGGACACATCGGACACTTTTGGCGCTATTTTAGGACCATTCACATTTATACAGCGAACAGTGCTATAAAAATACATTGATTACTGTATAAATGTGACTGGCAGGGAAGGGGTTTACACTAGGGGGCGAGGAAGGGGTTAAATGTGTTCCTTTACGAGTGATTCTTACTGTGGAGGGAGGGGACTAACTGGGGGAGGTGACCAATGGTTGTCTCCATGTACAAGAGACACACCATTGGTCTCCTCTCCCTAACAGGACGTGGATCTCTGTGTTTACACACAGAGATCCACGTCCCTTGCTCTGAAAATGCCGATCGGGCCTAGTTGGCGGACATCGCGGCCGCCAGGCACGCGCATCGGCACCCACGTGACACGGCGGGCAAAGAAGTTCCCCGATGCGCGCTCGGAACGAGGAGGAAGTCAATTGATGGCCTCCCGGCATTGTAGGTCGCGCTGTAGCCGTCATTCGGCTATAGCACGGACCTCTAGTGGTTAAGGTCCCGGCTGACGAATGTGATGGCTACCAGGAAGGCCTTCTTCTGAGAGAGCATCAAAAGAGGAATTTCCCTGATGTTCTCAAAAGGAGGTTTCTGAAGTGCCGAGAGCACCAGATTCAAATCCCACGGAGGTAGTGGTGGTCGCACCGGAGGAGCCACATGTCGGACCCCTTGCACAAAGGTACTCACCAGTGAATGAGCCGCCAGGGGTCGCTGAAAGAAAAACAGCCAAGGCTGAAATCTGCCCCTTAATGGTGCTTAAGGCAAGTTTCTTATCTACTCCTCGCTGTAAAAAACAAGCAGCATTCTGGAAACCCAATATGCCCGTGGACGCCATTCCATCTCCTCACACAGAGATGTAGGCTTTCCACGTGCGATGGTAGATCTTCCTAGAAGACTTCCGTGCCCTCAACATGGATGAAATTACCGAATCTGACAGGCCTTGGTCCCTTAGTACCTGGCTTTCAATAGCCATGCCGTTAAAGCCTGCGACTGTAAAGCAGGATGAAGAATGGGACCTTGCGAGAGAAGATCCTCCTGCATTTGCAGTCGCCAGGGTGCATCCGCCACCAGGCGCACGAGGTCGGCGTACCAGGGACGCCTGGGCCAATCCGGGGCGATGAGAATCACCGGAATTCCTTCGGTCTCTACTCTGCGGAGCAGACGAGGAAGCAACTTCAGTGGGGGAAAAGGCATAAATTAGCCGATACTGACCCCACGGGGCCACCTGGATCTCTGGACCTGGCCACGAACCTCAACACCTTGCAATTGAGTCAAAAAGCCAGAAGATCCACGTCTGGCGTGCCCCATCTCTGGCAAAGGAGTTGAAAAACCTCCGGATGTAACGACCATTCCCCGTGGTCCAGCGTCTGGCGCCTCAGATAGTCCGCCTGCCAGTTTTCCACGCCCGGAATGTAAACTGCCGATAGAGCCGACACGCTTCTTTCCGCCCACCGCAGGATGTGAGCGACCTCCGACGCTGCAGCCGAGCTTCTTGTTCCTCCTTGATGGTTGATGTATGCCACTGCCGTTGCGTTGTCTGACTGGACGCCCCCTTAGCCTCTGTGACCACTTGGAGAGGCACAGCCTGATCGCCTGGAGCTTCAGGACATTGATCGGCAATTGGGATTCGTCCGAAGTCCAGCGGCCCTGGGCCGCCTGAACCCCCCAGACCCCCCCCCCAAACCGGTCAGGCTGGCGTCCGTTGTGATCACAGTCCATTGAAAGGGGAGGAACGACTTCCCGGACCGAAGAGCCGGGGATTTCAACCAACTCAGAGAGGCCCTGACAAGATGACTTATCTGAATCCGACGATCCAGAGACAACGAAGATTTGTTCCATTTGGAGAGAATCTCCTTTTGCAAGACTCGAGTGTGGAATTGGGCAAACGGCACTGCCTCAAAAGAGGCTACCATGAGGCCCAGGACTCGCATGCAAAACCGGAGAGACAACCATTTGCGAGATGCCAACAACTTCACCGCAGTCTGGAGTGTGCAACTTTTCCAAAGGAAGGACTCTGGCCTTTGAGAGTCCAGAATCAACCCCAGGTACTCTAGGCGCTGGGTCGGTACTAACACCGACTTCTGGAGGTTCAGTATCCAACCAAACTCCCGGAGGGTCTGACTGGCTATAGACAAGTCCTCCTCTAATTCTGAGCTTGAAGCAGCTCTCAGAAGAAGGTCGTCCAAGTAGCCCACGATAGCAATGCCGCGCCGTCTCAGAATCAGGGCGAGCACCTTGGTGAAAACTCTTGGTGCCGACGCAGGCCAAGGGGAAGGGCCACAAATTGATAGTGGTCTTCGCCGATCGCAAAACGCAGGAACCTCTGATGCCTGACGCAGATGGGGACATGCAAGTATGCGTCCCTGATATCCAAGGACGCCAGGAAGTCCCCTGGATGGAGCGCAGCAACCACTGAACTAATCGATTCCATCCGGAACTTTTGAATCTTTATAAAGGCATTGAGGGCCTTGAGGTCCAAGATTGGACGGACTCCTTCCTTCTTTGGGACCACAAACAGATTCGAGTAGAAACCCTGAAACCTGTCCTGCGGTGGTACGGGTATGATTACCCCGCACCTCAACAAGTCTTGCACTGCCCCCTGCAGGGCAGTCCGACGAGCCGGAAGGAGAGGCAGATTTGAGGGAAAGAATCTGTTTGGTGGACAAGAAAGAAACTATCTTGTACCCGAAGGTGGTCACCTTGCAGAGCCACTGGTCGGAAAGCAGGGAGGTCCACCGAGCTGCAAACCCGCAAAGCCGTCCCCCCACCCAGGAGTCGGGCGGGGGCAAAACTTCATGCGGTAGCAGGCTTGTTTGCTGGCTTGCGCAACCCAGGGACGCTTCTGTTCCCCAGCTGGACCTTTGTCCGCTTGGGAGGGTCTGCCAGCAGGTCCTGACTGACGAAAATACCGCTTCTGTGTGGAAAGGAGGGCCCCGGCTTACGGCGCGGCTCCTTCCCTTTAGTGGACTGAGGGAGAAGTGTGCTTTTACCTCCAGTGACAGCCTTAATGATGTCGTCCAGTGAGGCACCAAAAAGCCTCCCACCTTTGAAAGGCAAATCCGCCAGTTTTTTCTTGGAAGCTTTGTCAGCGGACCAGCATTTCAGCCATATCAGGCGGCGCAATACCACTGCAGATGCGGAGGCCCTGGAGATTAAAGGGGCCGCATCCAGGGTTGCATCACAGACGTACACAAGTCCCTGTACCAACTGTTCGGCGAGTGACACACATTCTGGAGGGAGCTGATGCTCCTCCACAGTCTGGTGCAATATTTTAGCCCACTCAGTGAGTGCCTGGGACACCAAGGTAGCAGCCAATATAGGCCGCAATGCTGACCCCAGCATAGTGAACATGGAGCGGCTCACCGCTTCGGACCTCCTATCAGTAGGGTCCTTAAAGGCAGGGGTCCCTTCTACCGGGATAGTGGGTACTTTATTTAACCGAGAGACCGGGGATCAACGACCAGAAAAGCCCATTTTTTTCAAAAGGCTCTCTTCAAATGGGTAAAGGACCGCCATGCGCTGAGGGACCGCAAAGGACCTCTGCGGCCGTTCCCATTCCTTATCTATGAACTTGTCAAAGAAATCAACATAAGGAAAAACCTTAACAGAGTGGGTCGGTTTGTGCGACCCAAAAAGGGACAGACCCTGCAGTGGAAATTCCAGCTGTATCTTCCAGTTTGAGAGTGTCCATCACAGCATTGATAAGTGCACTGACAAGTGCCCTGTCTTGAGCTGACCCGGACGAGGGGTCCTCCTCACTGGGAAGGTCCTGGTCCGCCTCTTCTGACACACCAGAACCGGGGTCCTGAGCTGCAGCCAGGCCCAAGTCTGAGTCAGAACATTCCCTAGGCGATGGCGGTGGGAGGGGGCGCTTAGTACCCCCCCTTATGCCGCTTCCACCCTGGCAACAAATGACTCAAGGACTGCCAACAAAGCGTCCTTGGTAACCGCAGGGGCACTGGTTGCTGCCTCTGGAATGTTTGGGCAAAAAACACAAGCTTCTGACTCCATATTGCCCACTGACAGGCCTTAGGGACTTAGTCAAGACACCTGACAAAAATTGTCCACCCTCCTTGCTGCACTGACCTGGGGGGGTTACCCAGGGAACTCACCACCCAGCAAGAGACTGTTCAGTGCAGCTGCCCACTCTCCATCCACACACAGTGTGTGACTGAGGAAGTCTGAGGTGAATTGCGCCGTTCACGCTGTTCGGGAAGCCAGCCAGCACTAGAGGCCAAAACCCACTCCAAAATGGCCGCCGGGTGCCTCAGAGAAAAGTGCGCGGACCACAAGAAAATGGCCACATGCAATGCAGATCTGCGTCACAGCGTGGCCACGACAAAATGGCTGCCAATGAGATTTTACAATGTAATACACAGGCAACAGAAAAATGGCACCCAAACAAGCGAGGTGGACGAGAAGACCGCAGCGGAGGCTTCCAAGAAAAAAAATACCCCCCCCCACAGAGAGCGGGCCTGGACACCCCCACAGCCAGGACCTGGAGCCCCCCTACAGGTACTCCCCGGTCGCAGCGAGCCCCGCAATGGGAGGAGGAAAAAGGGTGACAGAGGGGAGGGCAGGTTGAACTCCCTAACAACCCCCTTAGGAATGCCCAGCTGTTCCATCCCCCCGAGGCAGGAGGAACTGTACTTACCCGTCCTTGCGAGGACCTGCTGATGCGTTCCAGACAGACCTACAACCGAGCAGTACGGAGTAGCTGTCGGCCCGGTCCACTGTGACAGACAGCAAGCAGCCCGGTCATATGTGAACCCTGGAGCAATAAGCTCACCGGCCACCCCTGGAGCCATGGGGTATGACGTGGCCGACCCAGCGCGTAGCTAAGGCCTGCTCACGCTCGATGGCTGGACTGGGGGGACAAGGATCTATATTATCCAGCCTGTCACCCAGCTGGCAGTTGATAGAAGATTTCTTAAAATAAAATCAGAAAATAATAAAAATTTCTTCCGGACACTGGGCCCAAAGGGAGCCAGGTCCTTATCTACTAGGCAGAAAAAACTGAGCTACTGACTGCAGAGCGGAGGGTTATGTCCGGAGGGACCACCCCCTGGGCGGGGCTGTTCAACTCTGTTAAAGTAACATGTATTTAAATATCTAACATGTTCTGCCTAGTCCTCTCCTATAGAACAGGAACAAAACCCAACTGTCAAGAATTAAGGAGCTGTGTCCGTCCATGGACAAAAAGAGAAAGATGATTTTTGAATGGAAAAACACCACACTCGAACCTGTTGAACCTAATGTAGGGTTGTCTTTTCCCTACATGGCCCTTAAAAAATAACTTGCTGTATCAGATAGTAAAGCAAAGGGAGGAGGTGGTAGAGCAGCTCGTGGCTCCCAGACCCTATCGCAGGATGGTATTAGATTTAGCCCATGGTTATGTAATGGGTGGACATCTGGGTATAGAGAAAACCAAGGAGAAAATAACCCAGTGAGATTATTTTGGCCTGGGTTAGATGCAGAGGCCAAAGAATACTGGCAAGGGCCAGCACAGAGGCGGGTGGAGAGGAGGGGCAGGCATCAAAGCAGAGTAGATGGGTGACAGACAGGAAGAGTAAAAGGGGAAATTGCCAGGGAGGCCGGTCCTGGGCGTTGAGTGACATTGGTTAAACCAGTCAGGGACCAGCACTGCTGGAGCTGACTCCCCGAGCTGCCAGGGGAATAACTCCTCCAGTGAGGGTGGGAGTAAAGCCAAGGGAAAATAAAAAACTGATTCTGGTGGTAGGGGACTCAATTCTTAAAAAAGGACAGAGAGAGCAATGTGTTACAAAGACCTGAAGCGCCGAACTGCATGTTAGTCTACCGGGTGCTCGGGTTCGGCACATCAGGGTGGACAGATTACTGGGAGGGGCTGGGGAAGACCTGGCTGTCATGGTGCATGTTGGCACCAATCACAAAGTAAGAAAGATGGAGCGTCCTAAAAAAAATAAAAACATTTTAGGGACTTAGGAGCTAAATTGAGGAAAAGGACCTCCAAGGTAGTATTCTCAGAAATACTACCGGTACTTCGAGCTACACCAGAAAGGCAGAGAAAGATTAGAGAACTAAACAAGTGGCTGAGGAGCTGGTGTAGAAAGGAAGGGTTTGGGTTCTTGGAGCAGTGGGCCGACATCTCAGTCGGTTACCAGCTCTATAGAATGGACTGACTGCACCTAAATGAGGAGGCTGCAGATCTGCTGGGAGTGAACATGGCCGGAAAGTTAGAGGGGCTTTTAAACTAGGTGACGGGGGGAGGGTCCAGAGGTAGAGATAGTCAGCGTGGAATAAATTCCAGGAGAGTAGTATTGGGGGCATTAGTGGTAGGTTGACTAAAGCACCTCAACCCGAGGTAAGTACAGTAACAAGTCCTATTTGCAACCTTAGAACACCCAATAAGGAGATGGTATGCGACGGTCAAAACTACATGGCATGTTCACCAATGCCAGCAGTCTGGAGGACAAGATAGGAGAACTAGAGCTACTGTTGTACGAGGAGAATTTAGATTTTGTAGGAATTTCAGAGACTTGGTTCAACAGCTCTCATAATTGGCTGGCAACAATTCAAGAATGTTCTCTAAATTACAGGGATAGAGGGTAAAAAAGGGGGAGGGGTATGCCTGTATATCAAAATTTATGTACAAGGGAATGTGAGAGACGACATCACCAAGGGAGCATAGGAGGGGGTGAAATCCTTATGGGTAGAGCTACAAAGGGAGGAAACCAAGGGCAAAGTAATACTGTGAGTATGCTATAGGCCCCCCTAACCAGAGGGGGGAGGCGGACCTCCTATCACAATTTGGATTAGCGGCAAGGATGAGAAGTGTCATATTTTGGGATTTTAATTATCCAGACATTGACTGGGTGGAAGGAACCGCGCATTCATCTAAGCCTCGTGAGTTCCCGAAATGTCTTGTAGTACAATTTCAAGGGTCAGATGATAAATGCACCAACTAGAAACAAAGCGTTACTGAACCTGCTGATTACCAATATACAGACCTGATCACGGATGTGGAAATACGGGGCAATTCAGGAAACCGCGATCACAGGTCAATTTGTTTCAGCATACAATCACACGAATAGAAAACAAGGGGAATACAAAGACACAATTTTAATAGCGCCAACTTCCCTAAACTACGATCCTTACTATAAGATACTAAATGGGATAACATCTTAGGAACAGAGGTAAAATGGGTATGCTTTAAGAGCATATTAAATAAGGGTGCTAGCCAGTGCATCCCAACGGGAAATACATTTAAAAGAGCCAACAAAAGTCCTGGGTGGCTTAACTCCAGCGTAAGAATGCATATAAAAGCAAAGGAGAAGGCCTTAAAAAAATACAAGGCTGAGGGACAGTCATCAGCATTCCAACTTTACAAAAAATGCAACAAGAAATGTAAGTGTGCAATCAGCGGAGGAGAGTAAAAAAAATCCCAATAAATTCTTTAAGTACATAAATAGTAAGAAAGGGAGGTCAGATCATATTGGTCCTATAAAAAATGATGAAGGGAATGTGGTTACTAAGGATGGAGAGATGGCGAAGGTATTGAATTTATTCTTCTCCTCTGTATTCACGAGGGAATATGGGGGCTTCAGTAACCAAAACTGCAATGTTTAACCTCATGACATGTCACAGGAAGCACCCTCATGGCTAACAGAGGACAGAATTAGAAATAGACTTGAAAAACTCAACATTAATAAGTCACCGGGACCAGATGGCTTGCACCCAAGGGTCCTTAAGGAACTCAGTCACATAATTGCCAGACAATTGTTCCTAATTTTTACGAACAGTCTATTGACTGGACTGGTACCAGCTGATTAGAGAAAAGCCAGTGTAGCACCAATATTTAAAAAAGAGCCAAAATACATCCCTGGAAATTACAGACCAGTTAGCCTAACATCAATTGTATGCAAGCACTTGGAGGGGATGATAAGGGACTATATACAAGATTTTAGTAATTAAACGTTATCATTGGCAGTAATCAGCATGGATTCAGGAAGAATTGTTCCGGCCAAACCAATCTATTAACATTTTTTTATGAGGAGGTGAGCTGCCATCTAGATAAAGGAAGGTCCGTAGACGTGGTGTATCTGGATTTTGCAAAAGCGTTTGATACAGTTCCCCATAAATATTTACTGTACAAAGTAAGGTCTGTTGGCATGGACCATAAGGTGAATACATGGATTGAAAACTGGCTACAGGGGCGAGTTTAGAGGGTAGTGATAAATGGGCAGTACTCGGAACGGTCCGGGGTGGAAAGGGGGGTCCCCCAAGGTTCTGTCCTGGAACCAATCCTATTTAATTTATTCATAAATGACCTGGAGGATGTGATAAACAGCTCAATCTCTGCATTTGCAGACGATACTAAGCTAAGCAGGGCAAAAACCTCTCCGCAGGACGTGGAAACCTTGCAAGAATATCTGAACAAATTAATGGGGTGGTGGGCAACTACATGGCAAATGAGGTTTAATGTAGAAAAATTTAAAATAATGCGTGAGTGGGTGGCAAAAATATGAATGCAATCTACTCACTGGGGGGGGGGGGACCTCTGGGGGAATCTAGGATGGAAAAGGACGCGGGGGTCCTAGTAGATGACAGGCTCAGCAATGGCATGCAATTCCAAGCTGCTGCAAGCAACGCAAACAGAATATTGGCATGCATTAAAAATAGGATTTTTTTTGTACTCACCGTAAAATCGTTTTCTCTGACGTCCATGGACTGACACAGCATCTTCAATCTTGACAAAGTGGGTTATGTTCCTGCTCATAGGAGAAGACTAGGCAGAATGTTAGATTTTTTAACATACATTCCATTACCAGAGATGAACAGCTCCGCCCAGGGGGCGGTCCCGCCGGACATAACCTGCAGCCTCAGTTCGTATCAAAGCAGTACAAACTCAAAGAAAGGAGGGGTGGGTGTTGTGTCAGTCCATGAACGTCAGAGAAAAGGATTTTATGGCGAGTACAAAAAAATCCTATTTTCTCTTACCGTCCATGGACTGACACAGCATCTTCAATCTTGACAAAGTGGGACGTCCCAAAGCAGTGTAAAAGAACGAGGGGTTGGAACAGTATCAAGGAAAAAACCAAACTTCACCCCAAACAAGCAGAGCTCCTCAACGGAGGAGGTGCAACATTAAACAGCCCCCTGCAAAACCTTGCGGCCGAAGGAAGCATCAGAAGATGCACCCACATCAACCTTATAAAACTTAGAAAAGGTATTGTGGACGACCAGGTCGCCGCCCTGCACACTTGTACAACAGACGCTTGATGTCAGAAAGCCCAGGAAGCACCAATTGCCCTGGTTAAATGTGCCGTAACCGGAAAGGGACCTCCCGCCCCTTAAGGGCATAGGCCTGTATGACAGTCTGCCTGATCCACCGAGAAATGGTGGCAGACGAAACCGCTAGGCCCTGTTTTTGACCAGACACAAACAGCGAGTCAGACTTCCGAATAGAAGCCGTAGCAGACAGGTACACCCACAAGGCACGTACCACATCTAATGTGTGAAGCGCAAACTCTCTGGGATGCGATGGACGAGGACATAAAGATGGAAGCACAATGTCCTCATTAAGGTGGAAGGCCGAGATCCCCTTCGGGAGAAAAGAAGGCTGAGGGCGTAGCACCGCCTTATCCGTATGGAGGACCAAGTATGGCGGTTTGCAAGACAAGGCCGCCAATTCAGAAACCCTTATGACAGAAGTAATAGCTACAAGGAAAGCCACCTTCTGAGATAAAGTTGAGAGGAATTTCTCTGATGTTTTCAAAAGGAGGTTCTTGAAGAACCGAGAGCAACAAATTCAAATCCCAAGGAGGAAGAGGTGGTTTAATAGGGGGGAGCACATGGCGGACCCCCTGTACGAAGGTACTAATCAAGGAATGGCCCGCTAGCGGCCGCTGAAAGAAAACAGCTAAAGCTGAAATCTGACCCTTAATGGTGCTTAAAAGCAAGCTTTTGGACCACACCACGCTGTAAAAACAGCAGGATCCTGGAAACGGAATACTTCCGTGGACGCCAATCCAGCTCCTCGCACATAGCGATGTAGGCCTTCCAGGTACGGTAGTATATCTTCCTGGAGGAAGATTTCCGTGCCCTCAGCATGGTCGAGATGACCGAAACCAAGAGACCTCGGTCCCTCAGCACCTGGCTTTCAATAACCATGCCGTTTAAGCAGGATGAAGTATGGGACCTTGAGACAGAAGGTCCTCCCGCAGCGGTAGTCGCCATGGAACGTCCGCCACTAGGCGCACAAGATCGGCGTACCAAGGACGCGGAGGCCAATCTGGGGCGATGAGGATCACCGGAATCCCCTCGGCCTCAACCCTGCGAAGTAGTCTAGGAAGCAACTTTAGTGGAGGATAGGCATAAATCAGCCGATACCGACCCCACAGGGCCACCAACGCGTCTGCCCAGGGATCCCTGGACCTGGCCACGACACCTTGCGATTGAGTCGAGAGGCCAGTAGGTCCACATCCGGCGTGCACCACCTCCGGCAAAGGAGTTGAACCACCTCCGGATGTAAGGACCATTCCCCCCTGGTCCAACATCTGGCGGCTCAGATAGTCCGCCTGCCAGTTTTCTACTCCTGGAATGTAAACGGCCGGCACGCTTCTTTCCGCCCATGCCAGGATGTGAGTGGCCTCGGACGCAGCGGCCGAGCTCCGCCCCCCCCATGGGTGATATAATCCACCGCCGTGGCGTTGTCTGACTGAATCCTGACTGAGCGAACCTGTAATCTCTTTGACCACGAGGAGAGACAGTCTGATTGCCCGGAGATCCAGGACATTGATCGACAGACGGGATTCGTCCGGAGTCCAAAGCCCTTGGGCGAAACAACTCCCCAGACTCCGCCCCAGCCCGAAAAACTGGCGTCCGTTGTGATCACAGTCCACTGGACAGGAAGACAAATAAATGTAGCGCTAGTAAATATGAGTACAACACCCAGTGATTGAAGGGATACTAAATCAGAAAAATCAAATAACAGTCCATGTAAAAATCTGATAATAGAAAAAAGTCTCAGATAATGTGAAATCAAGACAAATTCTTGACAAATATGTGATAATCCCGAAATCTTGACAAAGTGAAGATGACCACCACCGATATAAAGGAGGCTTACCAGAATCTATGGACCCAAAATGACATACGTCTAGAGGGTCAAATCGAGCTTTGAGTGTGTATCACCCTGAAGAATGAATCCTCTGTCGATGAATCCACCAAAACGTCACTCGCAACAAGCAAAATGGGAGGGTAGATAAAAGCTTGGAAGATGATGGCCCAATGAGCGTATACCAGGATATAATCCAATGGCAGATGACAAGCTGACCGGCCAAGATTCCTTCACATTGTAAAGCTGTGCACGTTAGTGCTGACAATATCCAGGCCCCAAACAATACGGTATTATGCTATGTGCCCTTCTCTCTTCCTTTATACTGCCATTGGGTTATATCCTGGTATACCATCATTGGGCCATCATCTTCCAAGCTTTTATCTACCCTCCTATTTTGCTTGTTGCGAGTGACGTTTTGGTTGATTCATTCTTCAGGGTGATACACACTAAAAGCTCGATTTGACCCTCTAGACCAGTGGTTCTCAACCTTACTAGTGCCGTGACCCCTTGATAAAATTTCCCAAGTTGTGGGGACCCCCAACCGTAAAATTATTTTCATAGCGTGGTTTGTCAGCTCCCATGGCAAGACAAGTAATTTGCGCCCCCTAACCCACAGATATTTAGCGCTCCCGGAGTCTGTTTCACTCGTACAATATTAAAACCCCTTATGGTACATTTTTGGATGTATCTCTCTCTCTCTCTCTCTGTTCTCCTTAATTTCCCTTTTATCTCTCTATATCCTAATTTCTTGTCCCCCCCCCCCCCACCCCTCGCTCTAGCCGTCTTTCTTGGTCTTTCTCTTATTCTTTCTCTCCCTTTTTCTTTGTTCCTCCCCCTCTTTTCCTCGACCCTCCATGTATTCTCTATTTTCATTCTTTCTATTACTCTTTGGTGGGTGGGGATGGGATCAGTGGCAGTGCTGGTGGGGAGTTGGGATGAGTGACAGTGCTGGGGGGAGTTCTGATCGGCCAACTTAGGTAATCTTGATCAAGGTCATCTGCTGATCTGAGAACTGTAGTGGGGACTTTTAATGGCAACTCTAATCACAGGTAGTGTCTCCAGCTTCACTGTGTTGCCGACTTTGTGGTGTCTCACAGCAGTGACACCTATGCCGAAATCAGGACATAGGGTCTCCTTCAGCCCCTCCCACTTCACATTCCCCACCAGTCAGCTGACCTCTAGTCTCTGCCCCCCCAGCCATGCCGTGAACTGAATGGGTGGCTGCGAAGAGGCTGAGTGGGTGGCCGTGTGGCTCCAGGAACAGCCCCAGCTGGAGCGGCCACGAAAAGGCTGGGAGAGCGGTGCGGGCTTCAGGAACAGCCCAGGATTCGGTGACCCCTGGAAAATCATCATTCGACCCCCAGGTTGAGAACCACTGCTCTAGACGTATGTGTTTTTGGGTCCATGGATTCTGGGAAGCCTCCTTTATATCGGTGGTGGTCATCTTCACTTTGTCAAGATTTTGAGATTATCACATATTTGTCAAGAATTTGTTTTGATTTCACATTATCAGAGACTTTTTTTATATCATCAGATTTTTACATGGACTATTGTTATTTGATTTTTCTGATTTAGTATCACTTCAATCACTGGGTGTTGTACTCATATTTATTAGCGCTACAATTTATTTGTTTTTCTGTTTGCACCATTTTGTCTATTGGTTTTGTAGCTGCTCATTATCACAGGCAGCGCGGAATTTTTTGTATATTGTTTCCACTGGACAGGAAGGAACGACTTCCGTCTGAAGGGCCGGGGATCTCAGCCACCATTCAGGGACGCCCTGACCAGGTGACTCACCTGGATCTGACGATCCAGTGATAATGGAGACTTCATCCAGCAAGACAGGATATCCTTTTGTAAGGATCGAGTTTGGAATTGGGCATACGGCACAGCCTCGAAGGAAGCCACCATGAGTCCCAGGGACCCTCATGCAAAATCGGCGTGACAACCATTTGCGGGACGTCAGCACTCGTACCGCAGATTGAAGAGTCAGTAATTTTTCCAAGAGTAGAAAGACCCTCGCCTCCGAGGAGTCCAGGATCAATCCTAGGTACTCCAGACGCTGAGTCGGAACCAGGACCGACTTCTGAATGTTCAGCAGCCAACCGAATTCTCGGAGGGCCTGACTGGCTATCAACACATTTTCCTCAAATTCTGAGCCAGAGTCTGCTCTCAAAAGATCGTTCAGATAGCCCATGATAGCAATGCCTCGCTGTCTCAGCAAAGCTAGAATCGGGGCAAGCACCTTGGTGAAAACCCGCGGTGCTGACGCCAAGCCGAAGGGAAGAGCCACAAACTGATAGTGGTCTTCGCCTATCGCGAAGCGCAGAAAAATCTGGTGACCCGCGCAGATTGGAACATGCAAGTAGGCGTCCTTGATGTCCAAGGACGCCAGAAAATCCCCCGGGTGGAGTGCAGCAATTACCGAGCGAATGGATTCCATGTGGAATTTTCGAACCTTCACAAAGGCATTCAGGGCCTTGAGGTCCAGAATTGGACGGACTTCATCCTTTGGGACCACAAAAAGATTTGAATAAAATCCCTGAAACCTCTTTTTTGACATTACTGGCAAAATTACCCCGAACCTCAGCAAGTCATGCACTGCCCCCAATAGGGCAGCGCTGGAAGGAGAGAGGGATTTGAGGGAAAGAATCTGTCTGGCGGCCAGGAAAGAAACTCTATCCTGTACACCAAGGTGACCACCTTGCATACTCACCGGTCGGAGATCCGGGAGGTCCACCAATCCGTGAACCTGCAAAGTCGTCCCCCCACCCCAGAGTCGGGCGGGGGCAAGACTTCATGCGGTGGCGGGCTTGTTCGGCTTATGCACCCAGGCACGCTTCTGTCCACCAGCCGCACTCGTCAGTCTGGGAGAAATTTTCCCGTGGAGGAGAAGGGTGCTCTTACCTCCTGTGACATTTTTAATAATGTCATCCAGGGAAGCACCAAATAGTCTCCCGCCCTTAAAAGGTAAACCCGTCAGGAGCTTCTCAGAGGCCAGGTCAGAAGACCAGCATTTCAACCAGATAAGGAGACGCAATACCACCGCAGACACGGAGGCCCTAGAAATTAAGGGGGCAGCGTCCATAGTGGCATTGCACACATACACCAGGCCTTGTACCAGTTGGTCAGTCAGTGCGATGCAATACAGAGGAAGATTATGCTCCTGTACAGTCTGATGCAAAATCTTTGCCCATTCCGTGAGTGTCTGAGACACCAGGGTAGCCGCTACGATAGGACTTAGCGCGGATCCCAGCATGGTGAACATGGCCCTGCTCACCACTTCCGACCTCCTATCAGTAGGGTCCTTGAAAGCAGGAGTCGACTCAACAGGGAGGGTTGTGGCTTTATTCAATCAGGCTCTCCTCGAAGGGGTACCTAACCGCCAGACGCTGCGAGACCGCAAAGGTCTTCTGCGGTTTTTCCCATACCTGGTCTATGAATGTGTCAAAGAAAGGTGTATAGGGATTTTTTTTTAATTTTTTTTTAGAAGGATTAGCTCTAAATGAACCGAAGGAGACTGCCTCCACCAGAGGTTCCTCAGTCGCAGCATCCAGCTTGAGAGTGTCCCTTACAGTATCAATGAGTTCACTAACAAGCTTCCTGTCATGTACTGACCCAGATAAAGAGTCTTCCTCACAAGGAATGTACTGGTCAAACATAACCAAAATTTCAGAACTAGGGTCCCGTGCCTAAGCAAGGCCCATTTCTGAATCAGAGCACTCTCCTGGAGATGGTAGGGGGAGAGGGACGCTGCTTCCATCCTGGCAACAAATGATTCCAGGACTGCTGACAACTGGTCCATAGGGACCGCAGGTGCAGTAGCACTGCCTGTTGCCTCTGACATGAAGGGGGAAGCAGGTGACACTGACTCCATGATAAAATGGCACCCTCTGAGACTTTGTCAATATAAGGAGAAAAGTTCACCCTCCGGCTGCACTGACTGGGGGGGGGGGGGTTTACCCAGGGGACTCACCAACCCGATTAGGAAGGCTCGGCTCCGCTGCCTGTGTCTGCTCCCAGCGCGAATGAACTGTGAGGAGACAGGTGAATCGTGCCGTTCCTAGCCAGCAGTAAAGGCCAAACTAGCACCAGGAAAGCGTGCGACTTCAACAAAATGGCCGCCGCTATTATAAGTGCACCACAGCAAAATGGCCGCCAATGCTGATTTACAAAGTAATGAAAAATAGCAAAAACATGGCGCCCAATGGCGCGAGAAAGCCCAAGCTGACACAGAAGGCAACCCCACACATAAGGCAGACCCCCACGGACCCCCTTCGGTTCAGAGTGACCCCTGGCACCCCCAGTCAGCGCATACCAGAATAAGGTGACAGAGTAGCAAAAAACAAGGGGGGGGGCAGGGAACTCCCCCTACCATAGGAACACACAGTATGTACTTGTCTGCTGAGGCAGGGGAAACAGTACTTACCCGTCCAGCGAGGACCCACTGGTGTGTTCCTGACAGGCCTATCGCAGTGCAGTACTGAGTAGCTGTCGGCCCGTTCCACTGTGAAAGATACAGCAAAACTGTTAAGTCATATGTGGACCCTGGATCAAAAAGCTCACCGGCCACCCCTGGAGTCGTGGGGCATGTCGTGGACTGATCTCACGCTGAGCAAGGATCAGCACGCTCGATAGTTGGACTGGGAAGACTACGAGGATAGCAACTACCCAACCTGTTGCCCAGCCGACTGCCGAAAGAAGAATCGCAAAAATAAAATAAAAATTCAAAAAAAGAATAAACATATTTCTTTAAGAGACTGGCTCCGAAGAGAGCCACGTCCTCTCCTCTGCTAGGCAGAAAAAAAAACTGAGGCTGCTGGTAGGAGGGTTATGTCCGGAGGGACCGCCCCCTGGGCGGGGCTGTTCAGCTCTGGTAATGGAATGTATGTTAAAACATTCAACATTCTGCCTAGTCTTCTCCTATGAGCAGGAACATAACCCACTTTGTCAAGATTGAAGATGCAGTGTCAGTCCATGGACGGTAAGAGAAAAGGGGATTAACTCCAGAGATAAAAAGATAATTCTCCCACTCTACAAGACTTTGGTCCGACTGCATCTGGAGTATGCCGACCAGTTCTGGACACCAGTCTTCAAGAAGGATGTGCTGGAACTAGAGATAGTACAGCGAAGAAGGGCAACAAAATGAATAAAAGGACTGGAGGACATTAGTTATGAGGAAAGGTTACGAGCACTGAACTTATTCTCTCTGGAGAAGAGACGCTTGAGAGGGGATATGAATTTCAATGTACAAATACAATACTGGTGACCCAACAATAGGGATAAAACTTTTCTGCGAAAGGAAATTTAACCACTTCCATACTGGGCACTTATACACCTTCCTGCCCAGACCAATTTTCAGCTTTCTGCGCTGTTGCACTTTGAATGACAATTGCGTGGTCATGCTACACTGTACCCAAACGAAATTTTTATAATTTTTTCCCCACAAATAGAGCTTTCTTTTGGTGGTATTTCATCACCTCTGGGATTTTTATTTTTTGCTAAAAAATAAAAAAAGACCGAAAATTTTGAAAAAAAAAAAAGTTTTTTTTTGTTTCAGTTACAAAACTTTGTAAATAAGTTAGTTTTCTCCTTCACTGATGGGCACTGATGGGCACTGATGGGGCTGCACTGACGGGCACGGATAAGGCGGCACGGGTGGGCAACGATCGGCGGCACGGGTGGGCAACGATCGGCGGCACGGGTGGGCAACGATCGGCGGCACGGGTGGGCACGGATAGGCGGCACGGGTGGGCACGGATAGGCGGCACGGGTGGGCACGGATAGGCGGCACGGGTGGGCACGGATAGGCGGCACGGATAGGCGGCACGGATGGCCACGGATAGGCGGCATGGATGGGCACTGATAGGTGGCACTGTACTGTACTAATGGATGCCAATCAGTGCCAAACAATAATGCCTGCCAATCAGTGGTGCCCATTGTGGGCACTGATTGGCATCCATTGTGGCACTGATTGGCATCCATTATCCCTGGTGGTCTAGGGTGGCATACCTTTTGGTGGGCTTCCCTGGTGGTCTAGTGGCTTCCCTGGTGGTCCAGTGGGCATCCTCGGGGGGGCTGTGCTGATAATCTATCAGCACAAACCCCCCCCTGTCAGAGGAGCAGCCGATCGGCTCTCCTCTACTCGCGTCTGACAGACGCGAGTGAGGAAAAGCCGATGACCGGCTTTTCCTGTTTACACTGCGATCAGCCGTGATTGGACACGGCTGATCACGTGGTAAAGAGTCTCTGACGGAGACTCTTTACCTAGATCGGAGTTGCGGGGTGTCAGACTGACACCCCGCAGCAACGATCGCCGCGATGCGCGCCCCCAGGGGCGCGCAGCGGCTTAAAATCCTGAGGACGTCATATGACGTCCAGTCAGGATTTTACAACCACTTTGCCGCCATCAATCCGCTATAGGGCAGGCGGCAAGTGGTTAATAAGACATGCGGCCATTCACTAAAATTAGAAGAAAAGCATTTTAACCTTAAACTGTGTAGAGGGTTCTCTACTGTAAGAGCGGTAAGGATGTGGAATTATATTCCACAGGCAGTGGTTTTAGCGGGGAGCATCGATAATTTCAAAAAACTATTATATAAGCACCTGAACGACCACAAAATACAGGGATATAAAATGACACATAGGTTGGACTTGATGGAATTGTGTATTTTTTCAACCTCAAATCATGCCCAGAGTGTCCGTATTCTGTGCCATCGCCCCATTTTCGCAGACCGTTGGTACCATTTCCAATAATTGAAGTTCCCTTTGAAAGAAAGAATTGGCAAGGATCTGGTGGGGCCAGTAGTAAAGTCTGCCCGGGGCCATTAGCACACACTTCTAATACTGGCCTGTGCCACACGGTATCCTGAAGCCATTCCCTTGCGCAATACCTCAGCTCTAGACTATTGTTAAAGAGCTTATCCAGGTATTTAGTCGTATGGGTATTCCAAAGGAGATTAACGGCTCAAGGCACCCCATTTGGGTCCAGAGTCCCTAAAGAATTGTGTAAGCTCACATCCCCGTACCTCTGTCTTAAACCCCAAACTGATGGTCTTGTGAAGAGATTTACCAAAACACTCAAAAACATGTTAAAAAAGGTGGACAAAAGATGGAAGAAATTGTTTTTTTTTTTTTTTTTGCTGCCATACCTCATCTTTGCTATACAAAAGGTACCTCAGGCATCCCTCATGTTTGCCATACGAAAGGTACCTCAGGCATCTACAGGGTATTCCAATTTTAACTGCTGTATGGTAGACATCTCATAGGATTACTAGTTGTCACAAAACAAACATGGGAGGAAAGACCACACCTTCTAGAAGTGCCATCGAGCATATCTCACCGATGCAAGATAGAATCGCGGCTGTCATGCCAGGGGAACATATAGAGCAAGTCCAGGAGGCCCAAAGAAGGGATTATAAATCGGAGTGCCAAGACCCGAACCTTTAACCCTGGTGATAGAGTGCTGGTACTAGTCCCCACGGTTGAGAGTAAATTTCTAGCAAAGTGGCAAGGTCCCTTTGAAATTATGTAAAGAGTAAGGGGAAGTAAACTAAAAGTTTATCAGCCAGGAAAAAGGAAACCAAAGCAAATATATCACGTTAATCTCTTGAAACCTTGGAAGGACAGAGAGACTTTACTGGCAGTCCCAACACCCCAAAAAAACATGTCCCCTGGGACACCTGAGGTACCCATAACTGAAACCTTGTTCGTGGTCCAATAGAAGGACTTTAAAGAGATTGTGAGTAAAAATAGAGACTTTTCTCTCACCTGCCCAGACTGACAACAGTTATACAGCATGAAATAATTACGGAGCCAGGCGTCCGGGTAAATGTAAAGCCCTAAAGAGTACACGAAGCAAGAAGCAGTTGCAAATTAAAGAACATGTTAGAGTTGGACGTGATAGAGGATTACCACAGTGACTAGTCAAGTACCATAGTGTTGGTCCCAAAACCAGATGAACTATAATATTTTGTAATACATTTCAGGAAGTTGAACAGCGTGTCCAAATTCGATGCGTACCCAATGCCTCAGGTCGACGAGTTTGTTGACAGATTGGGAAGTGCCCGGTACATAACCTTTAGTCAGATCTAAAGTAGCTATCGACAGATACTCCCAACAGAATCTTTAAAAGAGAAAAATAGGATTTTTGTACTCACCGTAAAATCCTTTTCTCTGAAGTCCATGGACGGACACAGCTCCTTTAGTCTTGACAAGTGGGTTATGATCCGTCTATTAGGAGAGGACTAGGCAGACATGTTAAATATACAAAAAACATGTAATTATACCAAAGCCCTGTCCCTCTGGTCATAACCCCTCACCCTGCACTCAGCAGCTCAGTTCGTCAAAAAGCAGTACAAAGTCAAAAAGGAGGGGTGGGTGCTGTGTCCGTCCATGGGACTTCAGAGAAAAGGATTTTACGGTGAGTACAAAAATCCTATTTTCTCTTTCGTCCATGGACGGACACAGCTCCTTTAGTCTTGACAAGTGGGACGTCCCCAAGCAGTGTCAAAAAAATGAGGGGTGGGAACAGCAAGCAAACAAACTTCACCCCAAACAAACAGAGCTCCTCAACGGAGGAGTTGCAACCTTAAACAGCCGCCTGCAAAACATTGCGGCCGAAGCAAGCATCCGCAGATGCATGCACGTCAACCTTGTAAAATTTAGTGAAGGTGTGAACAGACGACAAGGTTGCCGCCTTACACACCTGTGAGAAAGACGCTTGTTGTCGAAAAGCCCAGGGGGCACCAATCGCCCAGGTTGAATGTGCCGCGACAGGAAAGAGAGGTGCCCGCCCTTTAAGGGCATAAGCCTGAATCACAATCTGTCTGATCCACCGAGAAATGGTGGCCAACGAGACCACCAGGCCTTTCTTTGGACCAGTCACCCACACAAACAGTGAGTCTGACCTCCGAAATGGAGCCGTAGAAGACAGATACACCCGCAGAGCTCGTACCACATCTAATGAATGTAACGCAACCTCTTTGAGCTGCGACAGCCGAGGACACAAGGATGTAAGTACAATGTCCTCATTCAGATGAAAAGCCGAAACCACCTTCGGAAGAAACAAAGGCTGCGGGCGCAGCACCGCTTTATCCTTATGGAAGATCAAGTAGGGGGACTTGCAAGACAAGGCGAATGAGCCGCCAGAGGTTGTTGAAAGAAAACAGCCAAGGCTGAAATCTGCCCCTTAAATGGTGCTTAAGGCAAGTTTCTGATCCACTCCACACTGTAGAAACATCAGGATCCTGTTTATGCCCGTGGCCGCCACTCCCATCTCCTCACATGTATGCCTTCCACGTGTGATGGTAGATCTTCCGAGAAGATGACTTCCCGGTAGCCTCTGTGACCATGTGGAGAGGCACTGCCTGATCGCCCGAAGTTCCAGTACATTGATCGTCAGGCGGTACTCTTCCTGTATATGCGCAAAAAGCTAATGCTCCTGTCTTTAGCCAGTTAGCAGCATTTGGTATTCTAACAGGACAGTCTCTGGGAGTCCATATAAAGCTGATTATGGTATGGAAGGGATGGGAGCAAAAAGTCCAAGGGCTCTGGAGGCTGCCGTAATGGGGGAACAGAAACCTGATTCCAGACTGCAAACAAACACAAGAAAAGAGGTGCCTCTTAGAGAAGACGTTTGATAACACTTTGAGTGCATATCTCATATGCTAATTAAAGTTTTATCAAACGTCTACTCTTAGAGGCGCCTCTTTTCTTGTGTTTGGAATTGTTCCTGTGTCCAGGGACCTTGTGTCAACTGGACCCCCCAAACACCCCCCCAACCGGTCAGGCTGGCGTCCATCATGATCACCGTCCAGTGAAAGGGAAGGAACGACTTTCCGGACTGAAGGGCCGGAGATGTCAGCCACCAGACCAGGGAAGTCTTGACTAGTTGGCTCACCCGGATTTGACAATCCAGGGACAACGGAGACTTGTCCCACTTGGACAGGATCTCCTTCTGCAAGACTCGAGTGTGGAATGGAGCATACGGTACCGCCTCGAAGGAGGCCACCATGAGACCCAGGACTCGCATGCAAAAGTGCAGCGACAACCACCTGCGGGATGCCAATAGCTTCACCGCCACCTGAAGAGCCTGCAATTTTTCTAAAGGGAGAAAAACCTTCGCCTCCGAGGAGTCCAGGATCAGACCCAGGTATTCCAGGCGCTGAGTCGGCACCAACACAAATTCTTGAAGGGCCTGACTGGCAATCGCTACATCCTCCTTCAATTCTGAGTCTGAAGCAGCTCTCAGGAAGTCGTCCAGGTAGCCCCGCAATAGTGATACCTCACTGTCTCAGCAAGGCCAGAATCGGGGTGAGCACCTTGGTGCTGATGCTAGGCCAAAAAGGGAAAGCCACAAATTGGTAGTGATTGTCCCTGACTACAAAACGCAGAAATCTGATGCCTAATGCATATGGGGACATGCAAGTATGCGTCCTTGATGTCCAAGGACGCTAGAAAATCCCCCGGATGGCGTGCAGCGACCACAGAGTGAACTGATTCCATCCTGAACCTTTGCACCTTTACAAAGGTGTTGAGGGCCTTGTGATGCAGGATTGGACGGACCCCGTCCTTCTTTGGGACTACAAACAGATTGGAGTAAAATCCCTGAAACCTTTCCGGCAGCGGCACAGATACTATCACCCCCGCGCTTCAGCAGGTCCTGCACTGCGCCAAACAGGGCGTTCCGACGAGCTGGAGGAAGATGAAGGTTTGAGGGAAAAAATATGTTTGGAGGACAAGAAAGAAATTCTATCTTGTACCGTGATAAAACCACATCGCAAACCCACTAGTCGGAAAGCAGGGAGGTCCACCGAGCTGCAAACTCGCGAAGGCGACCCCCCACTTGAGAGTCGGGGCGGGGGCAAACCTTCATGCAGTAGCAGATTCGTTTGCGGGCTTGCGAACCCAGGGACGCTTTTGTCCCTCAGCTGGCCCCTTGTCGGCCTGGGAACGCTTACCTGCGGGCCCGGACTGACGAAAAAAAACGCTTCTTAGCGGAAAAGGAGGGCCCAGGCCTGCAGCGTGGCTCCTTACCTTTTCTTGATTGTGGGAGCAGTGTGCTCTTACACCCAGTAACATCCTTAATAATGTCATCCAGCCAAGCTCCAAATAGCCTTCCACCCCGGAAAGGCAAATCAGCCAGAGCCTTCTTGGAAGTCTGGTCCGCGGACTAGCATTTTAGCCAAATCAGGCGACGCAGTACCACAGCAGATACTGAGGCTCTAGAAAGCAGGGGAGCTGTGTCCAGGGCTGCATCGCAGACATATTTGAGGCCATACACCAACTGGTCAGTCATTTCTACGCAGACCGGGGAAACCAGTTGTCTTTTCAACTCCTGGAGCAAAATTTTAGCCCATTCTGCAAGTGTCTGACACCAGAGCTGCAGCCAAAACTGGCCGTAATGCAGATCCAAGCATGGTAAACATGGACCGGGCCACCGCCTCGGACCTCCTATCCGCAGGGTCCTTAAATGCAGGGGTCCCCTCAACCGGAATAGTGGTTATTTTGTTTAACCAGGGGTCCACAACCGGGGGAGATGCTTATTTTTCAGAAGGCTCTCCTCAAAAGGGTAATGGACCGCCATGCGTTTTGGGACCGAACAGGTCCTCTGCGGTCATTCCCATTCCTTGTCTATAAACTTATCAAAATAAGTTACATAAGTAAACACTTTAGTAGTGCGGGTTGGCTTGTGGGACCCAAAGGGGACAGACGCCTCAGCAGATCTCCCAGCCGCATCCTCCAGTTTGAGGGTTTCCCCGCACTGCAGTGATAAGTGCTCCAACAAGCGCCTTGTCCTGCGTTCGACCCGGACACGGAGTCTTCCTCACTGTGAATGGTCCTGGTCTGCATACTCTGACCCTCAGAACAGGGGTCCTGTTTCACAGCCAGGCCCGAGTCTGAGCTTTCCCCGGAAGATGGTGGGGGGGGGGCATTTTTGACCCCCCTTGCGCCCGCACACCGCTTCCACCCTGGCAACAAATGATTCCAGGACCGCTGACAAAGCGTCCACAGGTGCCGTAGGTGCAGGGGCACTGGTTGCTACCACCGGAATGTCTGGGGAAGAAACGCCAGCTGACGCCATGCTGACCCACACACTTGAACGCCACTCAGGGAACAAGTCATGGTACAAGAAAAGGCCCACCCTCCTAGCTGCCCAGACCGAGGGGTATTCCCAGACTCCTCACCGCCCTGACCCAGGCACTGCTTCTGCTCTAAACCCCTGCACAGTGTGTGCCTGAGCGGTGTCTGAGGTGATCTGCCATTCGCACCGTTCAGAAAGACAAACCAGCGTTAGAGGTCCAGCCAATGTAAAAATCCCCACAAAGATGGCCGCCAGTTACCTCAGGGGAAAAAAAGCGCGAGCTACAAGAAAATGGGCGACCGATGTATTGGCTATAGAAACATCGCGGCTACAAGAAAATGGCCGCCAGCTGTATTAGCATCAGCGCGGCTTTGAGGTAAAAAGAAAAAGCCACAAAAACACTGGGCCCCCCACAAGGCAGACCACCCACAATAGAGCGGACACGGACACACCACGCAGCCCCCAGCAAGGACCCGGAGCCCCCCTCAGGGACCCCCCGGTGAGGTACACAGCAGGCCCAGCAAAGCATGGGGAGGAGGGATGGACGGGGAGAGAGGAAAGGGAGGACTAGAGACCCCCTAATCGACCACCCCAGGAATGCCCAGCTGTTCCATCCTGCCAAGACAGGAGGAACCTTACTTACCCCTCCCTGCGAGGACTGCTGGACGCATTCCTGACAGACCCATCACCGAGCATGATGGAGTGGCTGTAGGCCACGGCCCACTGTGACTGGACAGCAGTAGCCTGGTCATATGTGGGCCCTGGAGCATATAGCTCACCGGCCACCCCTGGAGCAAACGGGGTATGTCGTGGCCAACCCAGCGTGTAGCTAAAGGCCTGCTCACGCTCGATGGCCGGACTGGGGAGACTACAAGGATCTATATTATCCAGCCTGTCACCCAGCCGGCAGTTGATAGTAGATCTCAGGATCCAAAATTGAAAATAAAAAAATTAAAAATTTCTCCAGGACCAATGGGTCCCTAGGGAGCCAGGTCCTTCTACACTAGGCAAAAAAAAAAAAAAAATGAGCTGAGTGCAGGGTGAGGGGTTATGTGACCAGAGGGACTGCCCCCAGGGCGGGGCTGTTCAGCTTTGGTATAATTACATGTTTTTTGTATATCTAACATGTCTGCCTAGTCCTCTCCTAATAGACAGAACATAACCCACTTGTCAAGACTAAAGGAGCTGTGTCCGTTCATGGACGAAAGAGAAACAGCGTTTTCTACCCCCGAGGGGTCTTTCCAGTATAAGCGGATGCCTTTTGATTTGCATGGTGCTCCTGCCTCATTCCAGAGAATGATGGATAAGATATTAAAACCACATGGCCAATATGCAGCCACCTATTTGGACGATGTAGTCATCCACAGCCCAGATTGGAAATCTCATGTGCACCGGGTGCAAGCAATAGTAGATTCCCTTAGGAAAGCAGGACTCACTGCCAGACCCAGAAAGTGTGCCATAAGCTTGGGAGGAGGCCAAATACCTTGGCTACGTTATTGGAACAGGTCAATAAAATTGAGGCTGTTCAAAAGTGGCCCCAACCTATAAATAAAAAGTTTGTGCATTTCTTGGGATCACAGCATACTACAGGCATTTTATACCCAATATATGCCACTATTGGAGTCCCAATGACAGATCTGACGAAGGGAAAATTGTCAGTCACGATTAAGTGGAATCCTAAAGCAGAGAATGCATTTCTTATGTTGAAGCAAGCTCTTTGTGTACACAACCTGTGCTTGTGACCCCAGAGTTAACAAAGGAGTTTGTGGTACAGATAAGACGTCTCTGATGTGGGACTGGGTGCTGTACTGTCCCAAATCAGACGGTGAGGAGCATCCAGTGGTTTACCTGAGCAGAAAGCTGAACAGACATGGGAAAAACTATGTCATTTTTGAGAAGGAATAATTAGCTATCAAATGGGCCTTGGATGCCCTGAAGTATTACCTGTTGGGGAGACCAAACTAATATCTGATCAGGCCCCTCTCAAATGGATGTGTGATAACGAGAAAAAACAAACAAACAGTCTTGTGACAAGGTGGTTCCTTGCTCTTCAAGCATTTAAGTTTACAGTGGAGCATAGAGCTGGGAAACTTCAGAATAATGCAGATGCCGCCCTTTCCTGTATTCATTGTCTGGTTGGGACAGTTGTTCAGCCACAGGGACTTAAGCAGAGGGAGGGGGGATACGGGACATTATGAAAGGCGAGGTGATTGATGGTCCTTATGATTCATAGCGCATGCGTTCATTTGCAGAGAACGAAGGTGGAATCCTGTCTGAGTTTTACCAGCCACCTTAGCAGGGTGGACTCTGGAAAAGATTTTGCGGTCCACTTGTGTCCACCAACAGGCGGTATAAATTAAACAGGACTAGAGCAAAGGATTGCTCTTGGCCTGATGCCGCGTACACACGACCATTTTCATGGCGGGAAAAATTAAATTTTTTCTCTTTGACGAGAAAAACGATTATGTGTGGGCTTTTGGTAATTTTTCCCCGACGAGAAAAATGGCATTAATCATGACGAGAAAAATTAGAACATGCGCTAATTTTTCTCATTGTGATTCACGGCATTTTTTTCCGCGGCAGTTTTCCCATAGGGAAACACTGCTGGGGAGCCTACACATGGTCGTTTTTCTCGACCAAGAGAAAAAATTACGGGAAAAACAGCTGTGTGTAGGGAAACAAGCCGTTCCTCGTTTTTCCTGTCGGGAATCACAGCGGTGTTTTCACCGCCGTGAATCTCGATCGTGTGTACGCGGCATAAGACTCAGGAAGCCAAAACCTGAGAACTGCTTATGTGACGTTTGCTTTGTGAGAGAAAGAAAAAGTTTGCATTATCTTAGTTTTGTGGGTGACTGGGAGAAGCCCTTCCCCCTCTGAGTTAGGAACCTGCAATGTTTAGTTGGTGCCTGGATGGCAAGGATTTATTTTCTGTTTTGTTTAACTTTCATGCAACCTTTTAACCACTTAACGACCGCCCACTGTAAATATACGTTGGCAGAATGGCACAGACAGGCAAACTCACGTACCTGTACGTGCCTGCCTTCGTATGGGTGGGGGGTCCAATCGGTACAGTGGGCGGCCGGGATCACTTCGGGAGCGATCCGTAATGAGGGGGCCGCCATTCGATTCTGGCCATCCCCTCGCGATCGCTCCCGGCGAATCAAATGCTTCCTCTGCCTATGTAATGTTTACACAGGCAGGAGGAAGTGATGTCATCCCTCATGCGGCGCTCACATATACCGAGCGCCGCATGAGAGAAGACACAAAGGTTAGTGCACATAACAGCACACTGACACCACACACATAGGTACATAAATCGCCCCCCCAGCCCACAGTCACTGATTGCAGTGACCATTTATTTACTGATCACTGCAATCAGTGACATTTGTGACTGTAAAAGTGTCACTACAGTTAGTGTTAGGTCCAGTGTAGCCCCCTAACCCCCCCCTAATAAAGGTTTAACCCCTTGATCGCCCCCAGGTAACCCTTTCACCCCCTAGCACCGCTGTCACTAAGCAATCGTTTTTCTGATCGCTGTTTTAGTGTTGGTGATGCCGATAGGTAGCCAGTTATTTTTTTTAGGTTCGCCGCAGGTTTTTATAGCGTCTGGTACCCCCATATATTACCTAAAGGTTTAACCCCTTGATCGCCCCCCAGGTAACCCTTTCACCCCATTTTGCAAGTGTCACTAAGCGATCATTTTTCTGATCGCTGTCTTAGTGTCAATGATGCCGATAGGTAGCCAGTTATTTTTTTAGGTTCGCCGCAGGTTTTTATAGCGTCGGGTACCCCCATATATTACCTAATAAAGGTTTAACCCCCCTGATTGCCCATAGTTAACCCTTTCACCAGTGATCACCATACAAGTGTTACGGGTGACGCTGGTTAGTTAGTTTGCTTTTTATAGTGTCAGGGCACCCGCCGTATATAACCCAATAAAGGTTTAACCCCCTGATCGCCCGGCAGGTGATATCAATTAGGTTTTAGCGTCAGAGAGGGTCTGCGGCACACCCCAGGCAGCATCAGGTTAATTCCAGTAACGCTAACACCCACGTGTGAAGCATACACCTCCCTTAGTGGTATAGTATCTGAACAGATCAATATCTGATCTGATCAGATCTATACTAGCATCCCCAGCAATTTAGGGTTCCCAAAAACACAGTGTTAGCGGGATCAGCCCAGATACCTGCTAGCACCTGCGTTTTGCCCCTCCGTCCAGCCCAGGCCACCCAAGTGCAGTATCAATCGATCACTGTCACTTACAAAACACAACACACATAACTGCAGCGATCGCAGAGACAGGCCTGATCCCTGCGACTCCAGTGCTGTAGGAGGTGATTTCACCACCACAGTTAAAAAAAAAAAAAAAAAGCATATATGCCGAAGCATTGGGGCAGCAGGGGCGGAGGAGCGTTTTTGCTCCTAATGCCGCGTTCATACGGTCGAAATTCCGACGGAGGCATGCCCGTGGAAAAGTCTGACCATGTGTACGCGGCATAACTTTTGCGGGAGGATGCCCCCATGCTTCGGCATATATAAATGCTGCATGTATGCCCATCATTAGAAGTGGGTTGATGAAGGGCGGTATTCTAATGGTGGGCATATCCACCGATCAATCTCTTTTCGTTCAGCCAACTGGCTGCATGAAAAAAAAAAAAAGATTACAATACATGTCCAACAAGGACCAGCATGTTGCTGGACTTTGAATGGTTATACCAGATTGATGCCTGCGGGTTTACGTATCATTCTTTTCAGCCAGCGGCAGGCTTTCATGTAAAAGCAATCCTAGTGGCTAATTAGCCTCTGGACTGCTTTTACAAGCAGTGGGAGGGAATGTCCCCCCCGGATATAAAAAGCGCCATTGGGAAAGCATTTTATCACACCGATCTTGGTGTGGTCAGATGCTTTGAGGGCAGAGGAAAGATCTAGGGTCTAATAGACCCCAGTTTTTTTTAAAAAAGAGTACCTGTCACTACCTATTGCCATCATAGGGGATATTTACAGATCTCGCTTTTTGTCACAAAGTTTTGAAAATTGAAAAAAAAAAAAATATATTTTCTTTCTTCATTTTCAAAAACAAATGAGAGCTGTAAAATACTCACCATGCCTCTCAGAAAATAGCTTAGGGTGTCTACTTTCCAAAATGGGGTCATTTGGGGGGGGGGGGGGTTTGTGCTATTTTGGCATTTTATGGCCTTCGAAACTGTGATAGGTAGTGGAGTGAAATCAAAAATTTGTGCCCTTAGAAATCCTGAAGGCGGTGCTTGGTTTTCGGGGTCCCGTACGCGGCTACGCTCCTAAAAAGTCCCACACATGTGGTATCCCCGTACTCAGGGGAAGCAGCAAAATGTATTTCGGGGTGCAATTTCACATATAACCATGGCATGTGTGAGCAATATATAATTTAGTGACAACTTTTTGTAATTTTTTATTTTTTTGTCATTATTCAATCACTTGGGACAAAAAAAAAAAAAAATATTCAATGGGCTCAACATGCCTCTCAGCAATTTCCTTGGGATGTCTACTTTCCAAAATGGGGTCATTTGGGGGGGTTTTGTACTGCCCTGCCATTTTAGCACCTCAAGAAATGAGATAGGCAGTCATAAATTAAAAGCTGTGTAAATTCCAGAAAATGTACCCTAGTTTGTAGACGCTATAACTTTTGCGCAAACCAATATACGCTTATTGACATATTTTTTTTTACTAAAGACATGTGGCTGAATACATTTTGGCCTAAATGTATGACTACAATTGAGTTTATTCGATTTTTCTTATAACAAAAAGTAGAAAATATCATTTTTTTTCAAAATTTTATATCGCAAAAAATAAAAATCGCAGAGGCAATAGAAAACCATTAAAAGAAAGCTCTATTTGTGGGAAGAAAAGGACGCAAATTTTGTTTCGGTACAACATTGCATGTCCGCACAATTTCCAGTTAAAGCAGCGCAGTGCAAAATTCTGAAAACACCTCTGGTCCTTTACCTACAAAATGGTCCGGGGCTTAAGTGGTTAAAATAAAACTGGCTACAAGTCAGATTTTTAAGCAAACCTGCCATTTAGACTACCTTTTTTCCCCAGGGAAGGTGATCCCCTTGAGCTAACCCCTGACAACATACATACACATATATATATATATATATATACACACATACATATACACACACATACATACATACACACACATTATACATATATATATACATATATATATACATATATATATATATATATACACATACACACACACACTATATATATATATATATATATATATATATATACACATATACATATATATACATATATATATATATATATATACACACACACATACATACATACATACACACACTACTACTATATATTAGGAATGTGTATGACTAAATTTGGTCTTACAGTGGCCCATAAGTCCTCTTTTCTACCCACTGGGTTCACTACAGACAACGTGTTATGTATATGCATCGTTTTGGAAGATATATTTGAAGTTTTTTGGCTCCTATAAATGTTTGTCTAGTCTTGTGGAGTCCCACCCCCTATACCTTTGGATACAGATTCACCAGCACCTACCCAGTATTTGTCGTGAGGAAGCTAATATCTAGTGAAACGAATTGACGAGCGAGTGTGAGGGCACCATTGGATCAAAATGTTCTACTAAATACACTACTTTTTTTTTAATTATTTTTTTTATACCTAGATACAACCTTCATAACTGCATCATTGGGTAACTGTGTCCATATAGGGTGTTGATCAGATGTTTTTTTTTTAATCATGTTGTAATAAAATTTATAATTAAATAGGTTTTCCTCTCATATGTGCCCACAAAGTCCACCAATTTTTTGAGTCTCTCAATCCTTGTATATATATTTTGGATGTTAGCATGGTGAGGTTCCTCCTTTCGTCCGTAGGGGTGTACTCACTTTTGTTGCCAGTGGTTTAGACATTAATGGCTGTGTGTTGAGTTATTTTGAGGGGACAGCAAATTTACACGGTTATACAAGCTCACTACTTTACCGTTGCTTAACCACTTAACGACCGCTCACTGTATATATACGCTGGCAGAATGGCACCAACAGGCACAATCACGTAGAGCGTACGTGATCGCCTTTGTACAGTTAGGGGGTCCGATCGGACCCCCCTCCTATACAGTGAGCGGCCGTTAATCGTTGGGGAGCGATCAGAGATGAGGGGGTGACCATTCGATTTCGGCCAACCCCTCGCGATCGCTCCCGGCCAATGAAAAGGCTTCCTCCGCCATGTGATGTAAACACAGGCAGGAGGAAGTGATGTCATCTCCCTCGCGGCGGTCTTTTCGATACCGGCGCCGAGGAGAGAGGAAGCAGGTTAGTGCACCAACAGTCCACAGACACATAGGTACACATAGGCACACATTTCACCCCCCCAGTCAACCCCAGATCACCCCCCAGCCCCCAATCACAGTGTCACTGATTGCAGTGATCATTTATTTTACTGATCACTGCATTTAGTGTCATCTGTGATAGTAAAAAGTTGCAGGGCAGATAGGTTTAGGCCCCTTTAGGTCCAGGGTAGCCCCCTAACCCCCCCATATAAAGGTTTAACCCCTTGATCGCCCCCCAGGTAACCCTTTCACCCCCTAACGCCAGCGTCACTAAGCGATCGTATTTTTGATCGCTGTATTTAGTGCCGGTGGTGCCCTAGATAGCCAGTTATTTATTTTTAGTTTCGCCGCAGGTTTTTAGAGCGTCAGGTACCCCCATATATTATTTTAACCCCCTGATTGCCACTAGAGTTAACCCTTTCACCAGTGATCACCGTATAAGCGTCACTGGTGACACTGGTTACCCAGTTAGTTATTTAGGTAACCCGTCAGGTTTTTATATAGCGTCGGGTACCCCCATATTTAACCTAATAAAGGTTTTAACCCCCTGATTGCCCCTGGTTAACCCTTTCACCAGTGATCACCATATAAAGGTTACGGGTGACACTGGTTGGTTAGTTTGCTTTTTATAGCATCAGGGCACCCGCCGTATATAACCCAATAAAGGTTTAACCCCCTGATCGCCCGGCGGGTGAGATCAATTAGGTTTTAGCGCCAGAGAGGGTCTGCGTCGCCCCAGGCAGCGTTAGGTTAGTGCCAGTAACGCTAACACCCACGCGCAAAGCATACACCTCCCTTAGTGGTATAGTATCTGATCAGATCTATACTAGCGTCCCCAGCGGTTTAGGGTTCCCAAAAACGCAGTGTTAGCGTGATCAGCCCAGATACCTGCTAGCACCTGCGTTTAGCCCCTCCGCCCAGCCCAGCCCACCCAAGTGCAGTATCGATTGATCACTGTCACTTACCAAACACAAAACACATAACACATAACTGCAGCGTTCGCAGAGACAGTCCTGATCCCTGCGACCGCTAACAGTTTTTTTTTGTAGCGTTTGATATATTTGCTGACGACAGTCGGGTGCTTTTTTTCCTGTGAATCTTACTAGTGTACCCCTAAATTTAGAGCCCAAAATGGCAAGTCAAAGGTACACTAGTAAAGAGGCATACGAGATTCTGAGCATGACAGATAGTGAAGAGGAGGTCACGTATCTGTCAGAATCAGGCTCAGAATATCTTCCCGTAGAAGACAGTTACGTCAGCGGCCCCACGTCAGATAGCTCTGACGACGAAGTTGAGGTCCCTGCTAAGGTCAGGCGTACCCGATCCCGATCTTCTGAGGTTGTTGAGGAGCAAGAACCGCAGGGCTATCGTATCATGGAGCAGAGGAGTACTAGCGCCGCTATTCCTTCTGGTGAATTGGCAAGCACCAGCGGCCTAGTACAGCCTGGGAATACATCCAGCACTGCAGTATCACGTGGTGACGTGGCGAGTCCCATAAGTGCAGTTCAAGCTGGCGAGGTGGCAAGAACAAGTAGTGTCCCGCTGCCACCAATAAGAAGACAAAGGCAGGCCCGTCGTACCCATAGTGCTCTTCCTGCAGAATTCGCCTATCCTGATTGGGTCCCCACCACTTCTGCAGAACCCGTACTTCCCCCATTCACTGCCCAACCCGGTATTCAGGTGGAAACAGCTGATTTTATGCCAATCGATTATTATTCGCTGTTTTTCACAGAAGATCTCTATAGATCTATTGTGGACCAGAGTAATTTATATGCTGGTCAATTCATCGCCGCTAATCCCCAGTTGCCTTCCATTGCCAAAGATTGGAAACCAATTACGGTTTCCGAATTTAAGACCTTTCTGGGCCTTTCCCTCAACATGGGCACACAAATTCCCGTCATTGCGCGCTTATTGGTCCACGCACCCAATTGACCACATGCCCGTGTTCTCTGCCTCCATGCCCAGGAAACGATACAAGCAGATTTTGCGGTTCATGCACTTCAACGACAATGAACTTTGTCGTCCACGTGGGGACCCTGAATACGACCGGCTCTATAAAATTCGGCCCCTCATAAACCACTTCAACGAACGTTTTGCAGCCTTGTTTATTCCCGATCAAGCTGTCTGCGTTGATGAGTCCCTGATTAAATTTTCTGGCCGCTTGGCTTTCAAGCAGTACCTTCCCAGCAAGCGTGCCAGATACGGGGTCAAGCTCTAAAAGTGCTGTGACAGGGCAACAGGCTATGTATGGAGCTTTATGGTTTATGAGGGAAAAGATAGTCAGGTTGAGACGGTCAACTGCCCGGATTACATAGGGAGCGCTGGCAAGATAGTGTGGAACTTGGTGTCACCCTTATTCGGAAAGGGGTACCACTTGTATGTTGACAATTATTACACGAGCGTGCCACTGTTTAGTCACTTGTTTGATCATCAGATTGGAGCATGTGGCACCGTGCGACCTAATCGCCGGGGCTTTCCCCAGCGGCTTGTAGATGCCCGTCTTAGGCTGGGGGAGAGAGCCTGCGTAAAGTGTAATAACTTGCTCGCTATGAAGTGGAGGGACAATAAGAATGTTTTCCTTCTTACCTCCCTTCATGCAGACACGACAGTCCAAATTCGTACGGCAACTGGTGTTGTGGAGAAACCCCTCTGTGTCCACGAATATAACAAAAATATGGGAGGGGTGGACCTCAACGACCAGTTGATGGCGCCGTATCTAATTGACCGTAAGACGAGACGCTGGTACAAAAAAGTGTCTCTATCCTTATTCCAATTGGCTTTGCTGAACGCTCATGTGCTATACAGAGCTTCAGGCAGGACTATCTCTTCTAAAATTCCAGAATGAGATAGTCACAGAACTCCTGTATCCAGGCGGTTCTGCACCTCACCATCCCCTACCAAATGCAGTAAGCCGGCTGCATAAGAGGCATTATTACGCATCTCCTCCCGAGTACCCCTACCCAACGACTCCCCCAAAAAAGATGTCGTGTCTGTAGCAAGCGCGGATTTAGGCGTAACACCCGTTATTTTTGTCCACTCTGTCCTGACAAACCTGGTCTTTGCCTTGGTGAATGTTTTGAACGCTACCACTCAAAAGTGAAGTTTTAGCGTAGGGTACAGCATTTCACAGACTAGGACACACTTACACAGGGTCTCCCAAGATGCCATTACATTTTGAGAGACCCGAACCATTACAGTTAAAGTTTAAAAAAAAAAGTGTAAAAAAGAAAAAAAAAAACGTAAAAAACAAAAACACAAAAAATATATAAAAAATCAAAAATAGTTGTCGTTTTATTGTTCTCTCTCTCTCTCTCTCTATTGTTCTGCTCTTTTTTACTGTATTCCATTCTGCAATGTTTTATCATGCTTGCTTTTCAGGTATGTAATTTTTTGTTTTCAGGTGCGCCATTCAACTGCAGCGCGGAATTATTTATCTTGACAGCAACAGCGTTTGCTCCCACGATACATAAAGCCGTGACTCCAGTGCTGTAGGAGGTGATTTCACCACCACAGTTAAAAAAAGAGCATATATGCCGAAGCATGGGGGCAGCAGGGGCGGAGGAGCGATTTTGCTCCTAATGCTGCGTATATACGGTCGAAATTCCGACGGAGGCTAGCCCGTGGAAAAGTTCGACCAAGTGTACGCAGCATAACTTTTTTGCGGGAGGATGCCCCCATGCTTCGGCATATATGCCCATCATTAGAAAAGCAATTCTAGCAGATAATTAGCCTCTAGACTGCTTTTACAAGCAGTGGGAGGGAATGCCCCCCCCCCCGGATATAAACAGCGCCATTGGGAAATCATTTTATCACACCGATCTTGGTGTGGTCAGATGCTTTGAGGGCAGAGGAAAGATCTAGGGTCTAACCCCCCATTTTTTTTCAAAAAAAGAGTACCTGTCACTACTTATTGCTATCATAGGGGATATTTAGATTCCCTGAGATAACAATAAAAATGATACAAAAAAAAATATGGAAGGAACAGTTTAAAAATAAAATAAAAAAGCAAAATAAATAATAAAAAAAAAAGCACCGCTGTCCCCCCTGCTCTTGCGCAAAGGCGAACGCAAGCGTCGGTCTAGTGTCATATGTAAACAGCAATTGCATCATGCATGTGAGGTATCACCGCGAAGGTCAGATCGAGGGCAGTAATTTTAGCAGTAGACCTACTCTGTAAATCTAACGTGGTAACCTGTAAAGGCTTTTAAAAATGAATGTAGTTTCTCGCCGCTGCGCGTTTGTGCGCAATTTTAAAGCATGTCGTGTTTGGTATCCATGTACCTCGGCCTAAGATCATCTTTTTTATTTCATCAAACATTTGGGCAATATAGTGTTTTTTAGTGCATTAAAAATAAAAAAGTGTGTTTTTCCAACAAAAAATGTGTTTGAAAAATCGCTGCGCAAATACTGTGTGGAAAAAAAAAATGCAACACCCACTATTTTAATCTGTAGGGCCTTTGCTTTAAAAAAATATATAATGTTTGGGGGTTCAACATAATTTTCTTGCAAAAAAAAAAATGTTTTCATGTAAACAAAAAGTGTCAGAAAGGGCTTTGTCTTCAAGTGGTTAGAAGAGTGGATGATGTGTGACATAAGCTTCCTAATGTTGTGCATAAAATGCCAGGACAGTTCAAAACCCCCCCAAATGACCCCATTTTGGAAAGTAGACACCTCAAGCTATTTGCTGAGAGGCATGTTGAGCCCATTGAATATTTTTTTTTTGTCCCAAGTGATTGAATAATGACAAAAAGAAAAAAAAAAAAAAAAAATGTACAAAAAGTTGTCACTAAATTATATATTGCTCAAACATGCCATGGTTATATGTGGAATTGCACCCCAAAATACATTCTGTTGCTTCTCCTGAGTACGGGGATACCACATGTGTGAGACATTTTGGGAGCCTAGCCGCGTACAGGACCCCGAAAACCAAGCACCGCCTTAAGGATTTCTATGGGTGTAAATTTTTGATTTCACTCCTCACTGCCTATCACAGTTTCGGAGGCCATGGAATGCCCAGATGGCACAAACCCCCCCAAATGACCCCATTTTGGAAAGTAGACACCCCAAGCTATTTGCTGAGAGGTATGTTGAGTATTTTGCAGATCTCGCTTTTTGTCACAAAGTTTTAAAAATTGAAAAAAAAAAAAAATATGTCTTTCTTCATTTTCAAAAACAAATGAGAGCTGTAAAATACTCACCATGCCTCTCAGCAAATAGCTTGGGGTGTCTACTTTCCAAAATGGGGTCATTTGTGGGGGTTTTGGGCTATCTTGGCATGTTATGGCCTTCAAAACTGTGATAGGTAGTGAGGAGTGAAATCAAAAATTTGTGCCCTTAGAAATCCTGAAGGTGGTGCTTGGTTTTCGGGGGCCCGTACGCGGCTAGGCTCTCAAAAAGTCCCACACATGTGGTATCCCCGTACTCAGGAGAAGCAGCCAAATGTATTTTGGGGTGCAATTCCGCATATAACCATGGCATGTTTGAGCAATATATCATTTAGTGACAACTTTTTGTACATTTTTTTTTTGTCATTATTCAATCACTTGGGACAAAAAAAAAAAAAAAATTCAATGGGCTCAACATGCCTCTCAGCAATTTCCTTGGGGTGTCTACTTTCCAAAATGGGGTCATTTTGGGGGGTTTTGTGCTATCTTGGCATTTTATGGCCTTCAAAACTGTGATAGGTAGTGGAGTGAAATCAAAAATGTATGCCCTTAGAAACCTTGAAGGCGGTGCTTGGTTTTTGGGGTCCCGTATGCGACTAGGCTCCCAAAAAGTCCCACACATGTGGTATCCCCGTACTCAGGAGAAGCAGCAGAATGTATTTTGGGGTGTAATTTCACATATGCCCATGGCATGTGTGAGCAATATATCATTTAGTGACAACTTTGTGCAAAAAAAAAAAAGTTTGTCATATTCCCGCAACTTGTGGCAAAATATAAAATATTCCATGGACTAATCATGCCTCTCAGTAAATAGCTTGGGGTGTCTACTTTCCAAAATGGGGTCATTTGGGGGGGTTTTGTGCTATTTTATCATTTTATGGCCTTCGAAACTGTGATAGGTAGTGAGGAGTGAAATCAAAAATTTGCGCCCTTAGAAATCCTGAAGGCGGTGCTTGGTTTCCGGGGTCCCGTACGCGGCTAGGCTCCTAAAAATTCCCACACATGTGGTATCCCCGTACTCAGGAGAAGCAGCAGAATGTATTTTGGGGTGCAATTCCACATATAACCATGGCATGTGTGAGCAATATATCATTTAGTGACAACTTTTTTGTATTTTTTTTATTTATTTTTTGTCATTATTCAATCACTTGGGACAAAAAAAAAAAATATTCAATGGGCTCAACATGCCTCTCAGCAATTTCCCTGGGGTGTCTACTTTCCAAAATGGGGTCATTTGGGGGGGTTTTGTACTGCCCTGCCATTTTAGCACCTCAAGAAAAGAGATAGGCAGTCATAAATTAAAAGCTGTGTAAATTCCAGAAAATGTACCCTAGTTTGTAGACGCTATAACTTTTGCGCAAACCAATAAATATACGCTTATTGACATTTTTTTTACTAAAGACATGTGGCTGAATACATTTTGGCCTAAATGTATGACTACAATTGAGTTTATTCGATTTTTCTTATAACAAAAAGTAGAAAATATCATTTTTTTTCAAAATTTTTGGTCTTTTTCCATTTATATCACAAAAAATAAAAATCGCAGAGGCAATCAAATACCATTAAAAGAAAGCTCTATTTGTGGGAATAAAAGGACGCAAATCTCGTTTGGGTACAACATTGCATGTCCGCACAATTTACAGTTAAAGCAGCGCAGTGCAAAATTCTGAATTCACCTCTGGTCCTTCAGCTACCAAATGGTCCGGGGCTTAAGTGGTTAATAAACAGACACCAGAGTGTTTCAATTAATTTCTGGTACTGTAATCTCGCTATGTCTCACCAGATTACAGTAACGTGGGGCATTAGCCACTGTTCGAAGCATTTGTAGATTGCTTAACTCCTCAAAAGAAAAAGCGATCTACACTGGCTTCAAAAATAGGATTTTTTACTCACCGTAGTTCATGGACGGACACAGCTTCCTATTGACAAGTGGGTATTATCCTTCATTTAGGAGTGACTAGGCAGATAACTTGTAGAAAGTGTTAACACACCACAGCCTCAACAGCACCGCCCAGGGGGCGGACCCTCTGGGTATAATCCCTCTCTCTGCACCTCACAGATAAGTTTGTCAAAAAGCAGTACAAAACCTAAAAAACGAGGGGTGGGTGCTGTGTCCGTCCATGAACTCAGAGAAAAGTATTTTACGGTGAGTAAAAAATCCTATTTACTCTTTCGTTCATGGACAGACACAGCTTCCTATTGACAAATGGGACGTCCCAAAGCAGTGTCAAAACGAGGGGTGAGAACAGCATTAAAAAAAACTTAACCCCAAAACAAAACAGAGCTCAACGCAGGAGTTGCAACACTAAACATCCGCCTGCAATACCTTGCGGCCGAAAGAAGCATCCAAAAATGCACACACATGAACTTGTAAAGTTTAGTGAAAGTGTGAACGGACGAGCAGGTCGCTGCCTTACACACCTGGTGAAACAGACGCTTGATGCTCTCAGAGCTCGGACAGCGTCCAAAAAATACAACGCCGTCTCCTAGGATTCGACGGATGAGGAAACAAGGATGGCAGTACAATGTCTTCCTTGAGATGGAAGGTCAAACGACCCTAGGAAGAAGATAAGGCTGCGGACGCAGCACCGCCTATCCTTGTGGAAGATCAGATAAGGAGCCTTGCAAGACAAGGCTGCCGGCTCAGAAAACAGTCTTAACTGAAGTAAACCAAGAGGCACCTCTTGCCCTGGTCAAATGCGCCGGGAAAGTAGGGAGGCGCCTGACTCTTCATGGCGTAAGCCTGATCACGATCTGTCGAATCCACCTAGAGATGGTGGCCGACGAGACCACTGTGCCCTACTTGGGGCCAGCCACCAAAACAAACAGTGAGTCTGGAACGTAGCAGTACACGACAAGCATTCTGTCCAAGGAATGCAACGTCGTCTTAGGATCCAACGGATGAGGACACAAGGATGGCATTACAATGTCTTCCTTGAGATGGAAGGTCGAAACATGACCTTAGGAAGAAAAGAAGGCTGCGGACGCAGCACCACCTTATCCTTGTGGAAGATCAGATAGGGAGGCTTGCATGACAAGGCTGCCAGCTCAGAAACCCATCCTAACTGATGTAACAGCCACCAAAAGGACCACTTTGAGAAAGTGTCAACAAGGGAATCTCCCGGATGTTCTCAAACGGTGGTTTCTGAGGCACTTCGAGGCCATGCCGTTGAAGCCATTGACTGCAAACAGGATGGCATATGGGACCCTGCGCCAGCAGGTCCTCTCGTAGTGGTAGACGCCAAAAGGACGTCTGCTACACAAGCCCCACGGAGGTAGTGGAGGGTGGACCGGAGGAGCCACCTGCCGAACCCACTGTACAAAATGTTCTCACTAGAGAGTGAGCCACCAGGGGTCGTTGAAAAAGACAGCCAGGGCAGATACCTGCCCCCTAATTGTACTTAAAGTAACATTTTTGGCCCGTTCCCTGCTGAAAAACAGCAGGACTCTGGAACCAAATAAGTACGCGGATGCCACCTCATTTCCTCACAAATTGATATGCAGGTCTTCCAAGTGCAATGGTAATCTTCCTAGGGGATGTTTTCCGAGCACTCCTCATGGTAGAGATCACCGAGTCTGACAGGCCCCGGTCTCTTAGCACCTGGCTCTCAAGCCATGCCGTTAAGCCAGTGGCTGTAAAAAAAACAGAATGGCGTATGGGACCTTGCGACAGCAGGTCCTTCTTAGCGGTAGATGTCAAAAGGCGTCTGCTACCAGACGCACTAGATCGGCGTACCAAGGACGCCGAGGCCAATTCAGAGCAAATCTCTGCCTCCAGTCTGCGCAGCAGATGAGGAAGGAGCTTCCGAGGAGGAAAGGCATAGATTAGCCGGTACTGACTCCACAGTGCCATCAACGCATCTGTCGTGTTTGCCCATGGGTCTCTTGACCTGGCCACAAACCTCAATACCTTTCGATTGAGTCGAGAAGCCAGAAGATATATGACTGGCGTGCTTCCCCTCTGGTAAAGGAGCTGAAACGCCTCCGGGTGTAAAGACCATTCTCCTTGGTCCAGCATCTGGCAACTCAGGTAGTTCGCCTGCCAGTTTCCCACCCCCGGAATGTATACGGTCGACAGGCCTGGTATGCTCCTTTCTGCCCCCCCCCCCGCTTTAGGAGGTGAGCGACCTCCGATGCTGCAGCAGAGCTGCTTGTTCCTCCTAGATGGTTGACATACGCCATCACTGTGGTGTTTGTCCGACTGGATGCCATTGTAGCCTCTGAGACCATGTGGAGAGGCAAAGCCAGATCGCCTGGATTTCAGGCAAGTGGGATTCCTCTGGAGTCCAGCGACCCAGGTAGACTGAGCTCCTCAGACTCCTCTGCAACCGGAAGGACAGACGTCCGCCGTGACCCAAATCCAGTAAAAAGGAAGGAACAACTTCCCAGACAGAAATGCCGGTGATGTCGGCCACCAACTAGGGAGGTTCTGATTAGGTGGCTCACCCGGATTTTGATAATCCAGGGATGAAGGGCACTTGACCCTTCAGGACAGAGTTACCTTCTGTAACACTCGCGTGTGAAATAATGCCTATGGTACCACCTCGAAGGGGGCTACCATGAGGCCCAGGACTCGCCTGCAAAAGTGGCGTGACAACCATCTTTGGGATGTCAACATATAGAGACATGCAAGGATGCGTCCTTGATGATCAAGGATGCCGGAAAATCCCCAGGAAGGAGGGCAGCGACAACAGAGCGAGCCAACTAATTTCCGGAATCTTTGTACCTTCACAAAGCAGTTGAGGGTCCTGAGATCCAAGATTGGATGAACCCCCTTCTTCAGCACTACGAACAGATTTGAGTAGAACCCCTGAACCCGTTCCTGTACTAAGACAGGAAGGCCCACCCTGCGTATCAGCAGGTCTTGGACCGCCCCATATAGGGCTTCCCGACAAGTCGGCTGAAGCTGGCGGTTTAGAGGGAAAAATCTGTTTGGTAGGCAAGCAAGGTTGGGCTTGCGAACCCAGGGACGCTTCTGTCCCTCAGCAGGCGCTTTATCGGCCTGGGGTCGTTTACCTGCCGCACTAGGCGGACGAAAGAACCGCTTGTGCGCGGTGAAGGAGGCCATTGCCTATGGCGTGGCTCCTTACCTTTTTTGGATTGTGGAAGCAACGTGCTCTTACCTCCTGTGGCATCTTTAATGATGTCATCCAGAGAGGCCCCATAAAGTCTGTCGCCTTAAAAGGGCAGATCCAACAGGGCCTTCTTGGAAGATTGGTCTGCAGACCAGCACCTTAGCCAGATCAGGCGGCGCAACACCACAACATAAACCGAAGCCCAAGACAGCAAGGGGATAGTATCCATGTCTGACTCGCAGACAGACTTAAGGCCCTGTACCAACTGGCTGGCCAGAGCTACCTCGTTCGGAGGAGTCTCCCGTGCTTTTAACCCCTGGAGTAGCATATTTGCCTACTCAGTAAGTGTCTGAGACATCAGAAAACCCCAGCTAATGCTGGACGCACCGCTGATCCCCCCACTGTGTATAGGTAGCGAGTGTCCCTGAAGACAGGAGCCCCTTCCACTGAAATTGTGGTAACTTGTTAAGTCTGGACACAGGGGGGTGCACTATCGGGGGAGAGGTCCATTTTACCACCCCCCTGTGTTACCATGCACCGCTTTCCACCTTGGCAACAAAAGCCTGCAGGGGCACCAGCTGCCAACTCAGGTGTTTCTGGGAAGAAGACGTCTGCTTCTGATGTCATGCTGACCCACGCGCCTGACCCACAGGGACTCCAGGCAAGGTATCAATAGGCCACCCTTCTAGCTGCCACAGAGATGAAGGGTCACCCAGAGGACTCACCACCCTTAGAACGGTACCGCTATTGCTGCCGTCTGCTCCCGCCTGAGATGCTCTCCCACCGCTGCCTGTGTCAGTCTGATCCTTATCAGCATGTCTCTCTGTATGATTTTACGCCAGTGAAATGCACCCTAGAGGCCGAGACTTCCGCAAAATGGCCGCCATACTAAAACCAGTGTGGCCCTAAGAAAATGGCCGCCGAGTCGTCAAGAGGCAAAAGCGGCCGCACCGAGCTACAAAAAAATGGCCACCGAGCGGCGGTATATACCTACAGGCGTGATCCATAAGAAAATGGTCGCCGAGCAGTCGATAGAGGCCAAAAGCGGGTGCGAACCACAAGAAAATGGCCGCCGAGCGGCGGTATATCCATACAGGCGTGAGACACAAGAAAATGGCCACCGAACAGTCAACAGAGGCCAAACAGGCGTGGACCACAAGAAAATGGCCGCCGACAGCATGGAGGGAGAAAGCACACACAGATAAGCAGCAAAATTACATTTCTAATGACAGCCTACAGCGCAGTCCCGCTCCAGATGGAGCCCCCTAGGTGACCCCCAGCACCCAGCCTTAGCTCAGAGCCCAGGGAGGAGGGAAGGCAGGGAGAGAGGAAAGAAAGGGCCACAACCACTTACTTGATTTCTCCAGGAATGTCCAGCCAAGTCACCCTGCCGAAGCAGGGGAGCTACTTACCTTTCCTGCATGGATTATGCTGGAAGACAGACAGGACAGATCATCTTCTGCAAACATAGGTGACTGTCGGCCCGGCCTGCTGTGATTGAACCCTAGGGAACGTATGCATGCCCTGGAGCGCGAAGCTCACTGGCCACCCGTGGAGCGACGGGCATGTCGTGGAAAACCCAGCGCGTAGCTAGGGTCGGCACACACTAGATGGCCGAAACTGGGGAGACTACAAGGAACTGGGATCCAGCCTGTCACCCAGTCGGCAGCTGATCGAAGTAAACAAAAACTAACGTAGAAACAAAAAAATCCAACGGACCAGTGGGCCCGAAAGAAAACTCATCTGCGAGGTGCAGAGAGAGGGATTATACCAAGAGGGTCCGCCCCCTGGGCGGTGCTGTAGAGGGCATGGTGTGAACACTTTCTACAAGTTTTCTGGCTAGTCACTCCTAAATGAAGGATAGTACCCACAATAGGAAGCTGTGTCCGTCCATGAACGAAAGAGTAAACAGGCACTCAGGGGAAAGATCTTCTCTGTGAATGCCGGAGAACTCAGCAGTGGATATTTTCCACTGCTTAATAAACGGACACCTCTTTTCAAACCGGAAAAAAACCTAATTGGCTTTAATGAATGAGTAACTTGTATAGCGCTAACAAACACAAACTAAAATCGCCTCAAGGCTTTAGATACACTTTAACCTAAATCATAACCATGGGCAATATTTAAATGCATCAAAATATTTAATCCAAAAAAGAACTTCACCTCTTCACTGAATTATGTAACACAAACTTAAGATGCAGGCTTGATGTTCTGGCATCTCTCAAAAATCGGACACCCCACAGAGCTACAGCCAGAAAACATTCCAAGATGTATTAATCATGCCTGTTTTTATCTATGGCACTTCTGTAAAAGTTTGCATATGCGCCAAACACTTATTTAAACACTGCCAAGGCTTTCTGCAGAGGTTCAAAGCGTAAATCTGGGGTAACATCACTGAATAAGAAAACAAAAAAGTGTGGGTGGGGTGGGAAATTAGGAGGAAAGGGTTTGTTTTATCACCAGAACTTACTTTGTTTGTGTTGGTTAGCTTTTCCAGGAGGTCTTCCTCTACGTTTTTTTGCAGGTGGAGGCATTGGAGTAAGAGACTGTTCTGCATTATGCTCATGTTCACCTTCTATCTCAACTGGCAGCTCATCCTCCTCCTCATCATCTTCATCCTCATCATCAAGATCTGGTTCAGCATTGTCGTCTTAAGAATAGAAAAAAAAAAAAGTTTTATTTTGATGGGAAGGGGGGAGGCAGCGTAGACATGGCACTTTAAATAACTTAATTCAGAAGACCAGCTTTTCCTTCCCAAAACAAATGCATTGTATATGTAAATTAATCACAACCCCACTGTCATTTTATGTGTACCTTACCTTATTTAGCTGTAAAAAGTAAGTTTGTGTGTGATGTCACCACTCTAGGCTGAATCTCAAAGCTCTCTGACTTTGTTTCCTTCCTTTACCAAAGAAGAATGGCTTACTGCAAGTCTACCAAGGAAGGACTATGAGAGGGTATTATGAAGGTGTTTTCTTCATATGTAAATGAATCAAGTCACAAAGAGCAGTGCCCTGGGAAGGCGGGATCCGAGGGATGGGACTCTCCCTGTTCACACTGGTCTGCATATTTAACTGGGCATGATTGACATTCAATTGTGATTCATTCAATCCTGTCCAGCAGCAGCACAGCTAACCATCAGAACAGGCTGTGTATGATGGGGTTTCCTTTTGAGTGATGCTGGGATCTGTGAGGTGGGAGTGTTTGTTCACCAATGCCAGAACCTTGCCAAGCAAAATAGGCGAGTTGGAAGCTTTGGTGGGAGAACTAGGATTTCATTGGTATTGCTGAATCTTGGCTTCATTCTTCACGACTGGTCTATTAATATTACTGGCCATGCCCTCTTTCTAAAAGACAGGGTAAAAACGGAGGGGTCGTGGTGTCTGTCTCTGTGAGAAGTGATCTTAAAGCGAGTGTGAATAAGGACCTAGTTCATGGAGTGTGTGCTGAGGCTGAAGCATTATGAGTGCAACTGCACATGGGTGTGTACACTACAAAAGGTAATCATTGGAGTTTGTTATAGGCCACCCAGTGTTAATGAGGAGGTGGATAAGAACCCACAGTTAACAGCGCATGTCAGAGCACAAACCAAGCCATGAAGTCTGTAGACCGCCAAAACGGGATTTTATCCAGACACAGATCTGGGGAAGGGTACATAAAAATGTGGCAGCATTGAAGGTCTTATTGAGCACAGTGGCCTCCATCATCCATACATAGAGGTTTGGAACCACCAGGACTCTTCCTAGAGTGGGCCGCCTGGCCAAACTTAGCGATCGGGGGGGGGGGGGGGGGGGGAGAAATGCCTTAATTAGGGAGGTGACCAAGGACCCGATGGTCACTCTGACAGAGCACCACCGTTTCTCTGTGGAGAGGAGAACCCTCCAGAAGAGCCACCATCTCTGCAGCACTCAACCAGACCTGTATGGTAGAGTGGCCAGATGGAAGCCACTCCTCAAGGCACATGACAGCCCACCTGGAGTTTGCCAAAAGGCCCCTCAAGGACTCTCAGACCATGAGAAACAAAATTATCTGGTCTGATGGAACAAAGACTGAACTCTTTGTCCTGGATGGCAAGCATAGTGTCTGGAGGAAACCAGGCACTGCTCATCACCTGGCCAAAACCATCTCTACAGTGAAGCATGCTGTAGGGATGTTTTTCACCAGCAGGAACTGTGAGATTGAATGCAGCAACGTAGAGACATCCTCGATAAAAACCTGTTCTAGAGCGCTCTGGACCTCAGACTGGGGCAAAGGTTAATCTTCCAACAGGACAACAATCCTAAGCACACAGCCAAGATAACAAAGGACAGCTCTGTGAATGTCCTTGAGTGGCCCAGCCAGAGCCCAGATTTGAACCTGATTTAACATATCTGGAGAGATCTGAAAAAGTGGCTGTGCACTGACACTCCACATCCAACCTGACAGTGGCTTGACAGGTCCTGCAAAGAAGAATGGGAGAAACTGCCCAAAAATAGGTGTGCCAAGCTTGTAGCATCATACTCAAAAAGACTTGAGGCTGTAATTGGTGCCAAAGGTGCTTCAACAAAGTATTGAGCAAAGGCTGTGAATAGTTATGTACGGAAATTTTTCCGTTTTTTTTTTATTTTTAATAAATTTGCAAAGATTTCAAATAAACATCTTTCACAATGTCATTATGGGGTATGGTTTGCAGAATATTTTGAGGAAAATGAAAATAATACATTTTGGAATAAGGCTGTAATATACCAAAATGTCGAAAAAGTGAAGCGCTGTGAAAACGTTTCGGATGCACTGTATAAATAATAAAGAAATAGGATTTTTTGTACTTACCGTAAAATCCTTTTCTCTGACGTCCATGGACTGACACAGCATCTTCAATCTTGACAAAGTGGGTTATGTTCCTGCTCATAGAAGAAGACTAGGAAGAATGTTAGAGGTTTTAACATGCATTCCAAAACCAGAGCTGAACAGCCCCGCCCAGAGGGCAGTCCCTCCTCGACATAACCCTCCTACCTGCAGCCAGCAGCCTCAGTTCGTAGTAAAGCAGTACAAACTCAAAGCAAGGAGGGGTGGGTGCTGTGTCAGTCCATGGACGTCAGAGAAAAGGATTTTACGCTGAGTACAAAAAAATCCTATTTTCTCTTTCCGTCCATGGACTGACACAGCTTCTTCAATCTTGACAAAGTGGGACGTCCCAAAGCAGTGTGAAAGAACGAGGGGTGGGAACAGTATCGAGGAAAAACCAAACTTCACCCCAAACAAGCAGAGCTCCTGCAACATTAAACAGCCGCCTGCAAAACCTTGCGGCCGAAGGAAGCATCAGAAGATGCAGCCACATCAACCCTATAGAACTTTGAAAAGGTATGTGCGGACGACCAGGTTGCCGCCCTGCACACTTGTGCAACAGACGTTTGATGTTGGAAAGCCCAGGAAGCACCAATTGCCCTGGTTTAATGTGCCGTAACCGGAAAGGGAGGGGCCCGCCTCTTAAGGGCATAGGCCTGTATGACGGTCTGCCTGATCCACCGAGAAATGGTGGCAGACGAAACCGCATGGCCCTGTTTTGGACCAGACACAGACACAAACAGCGAGTCAGACTTCCGAATCAAAGCCGTAGCAGACAGGTACACCCGCAGGGCACGTACCACGTTTAACATGTGGAGCGCAAACTCTCTGGGATGCAACGGACGAGGACATAAGGATGGAAGCACAATGTCCTCATTAAGATGGAAGGCCGAGACCACCTTCGGGAGAAAAGAAGGCTGCGAGCGTAGCACTGCCTTATCCTTACGGATAGACAAGTATGGCGGTTTGCAAGACAAGGCCGCCAATTCGGAAACCCTTCTGACAGAAGTAATGGCTACCAGAAAAGCCACCTTCTGAGATGAGGTCAAGAGAGGAATCACTCTGATGTTTTCAAAATAGGTTCCTGAAGAACCGAGAGCACCAAATTCAAATTCCAAGGAGGAAGAGGTGGCTTAACGGGGGAGCACATGTCGGACCCCCTGTATTAAAGTACTAATCAAAGAATGGCCCGCTAGCGGCCTCTGAAAGAAAATAGCCAAAGCTGAAATCTGCCCCTAATGGTGCATAAGGCAAGCTTTTGGGTCACAGCACGAAGAACAGCAAGATTCTGGGAACGGAATACGTCCGTGGACGCCAATCCAGCTCCTCGCACATAGCGATGTAGGCCCTCCAGGTACGGTGGTATATCTTCCTGGAAGAAGATTTCCGTGCTCTCAGCATGGTCGAAATGACCGAATCGGAGAGACCCCGGTATCTCAGCACCTGGCTTTCAATAGCCATGCCGTTAAAGCCAGCGACTGTAAAGCAGGATGAAGTATGGGACCTTGAGACAGAAGGTCCTCCCGCATCGGCAGTCGCCACTGAACATCTGCCACTAGGCGCACAAGAACGGCGTACCAGGGACGCCAAGGCCAATCTGGAGCGATGAGAATCACCGGAATCCCTTCGGCCTGCACCCTGCAAAGCAATCGAGGAAGCAGCTTCAGTGGAGGATAGGCATAAATCAGCCGATACCGATCCCACTGGGCCACCAACGTGTTTGCCCAGGGATCCCTGGACCTGGCCACAAATCTCGACACTTTGCAATTGAGTCGAGAGGCAAATAGGTCCACATCCGGCGTACCCCACCTCCAGCAAAGGAGTTGAAACACCTCCGGATGCAAGGACCATTCCCCCTGGTCCAACATCTGGCGGCTCAGATAGTCTGTCTGCCAGTTGTCTACTCTGGAATGTAAACGGCCGACAGAGCCGGCACACTTCTTTCCGCCCATTTCAGGATGTGAGCGACCTCTGACGCCGCAGCTGAGCTCCGAGTTCCCCCCTGATGGTTGACATAAGCCACTGCTGTGGCGTTGTCCGACTGGATCCTGACTGAGCGCCCCTGTAGTCTCTTTGACCAGGAGGAGAGGCACAGTCTGATCGCCCGGAGTTCCAGAACATTGATCGTCAGACGGGACTAGAGGTCGACCTATATATTGGCCGGCCGGTTGTGTAAAAAAAAAAAAAAACGATTTAAACTTCAGCATGACTTTCAAATAGCTTCTGTAATAGAAGTCAATGCAAGTTGCCTGAGAAGTTTCTCCATGAAGAGACTTCTCCCTCCTGGGCAGCCTGCCAAGTTTGACAAAAGAATACAATGTTTAAAACTTCAAAGGACTGAACTCTGTGTGTATAAGTTCTCAGTTTAACCATTTAAAGACTAAATATTTTTTGACACTTGTTGCTTACAAGTAAAAATCCTGTATTTTCTGCTAGAAAATCACTTGGAACCCCCAAACATTATATATTTTTTTTAGCAGAGACCCTAAGAAATAAAATAGCGATTGTTGCAATATTTTATTTCACACGGTATTTGCGCAGCAGTCTTTCAAACGCAATTTTTTTGGAAAAAATACACTTTAACGAATTAAAAAGAAAACAACTAAACAGTAAAGTTAGCCCATATTTTTTTTCGTCCAAAAGTTTTGATGACCTGTTTTTGTGTATTTAAGAATATATATATATAATATATATTTTTTTTTTAATCTAAATTATACATATACGTGCACTGATTGGAGGCTTTTTAAAGAAATTTTCTGTATTACTTAGCGGAGTAATAATGGAACTTCCGCTTTTTGGATCCCCCCCCCTCTGGTGTCACATTTGGCACCTTTCAGGGGGAGGAGGGAGCAGATATCTGTATAATCCAGGTATTTGTTCCCTCTTCCGGGCATAGATCACTGCAGTGACCTACGCCACATCTGGCGCCCACTTTGCCCCCCCTGCTGTCTTCTGGGAGATACACAGGTCCCAGAAGACAAAAGGGACCAGTGGGATCGCACAGTGCGACTCGCGCATGCACAGTAGGGAACCAGGAAGTGAAGCCACAAGGCTTTACTTCCTGTTTCCCTTACCGAAGATGGCGGCGCAGGAACCCGAGGGAGAGATCGGCTTTGGGTGCCGACATCGTGGGCGCCCAGGACAGGTAAGTGTCCATATATTAAAAGTCAACAGCTGCAGTATTTGTAGCTGCTGACTTTTTTTTTTTTTCGCGGAACTCCGCTGCTTTCACACTGGACCGTCATTCTAGCGGCGCTATTTGGCTGCTAGCGGGGAGCTTATATCCCAGCTAGCGGCCGATGAAGGGGTTAAATGCTCCAATGTAGCGCCACTGCAGAAGTGCTTTGCAGGCGCTTCGGCAGCGGTGCCAGTTCATTTCAATGGGCAGGAGTGGCGGAGGAGTGGTATACACTGCTCCAAAGATGCTGCTTGCAGGACTTTTTTTTACGTCCTGCCAGTGCACTGCCTCAGTGTGAAAGCACACAAAGGGGTCTAACTGTTAGATTTTATGAGATGAAGGGGGGGGGGGAAATCGGCCTAACATATTGGCCCAAAAAAAAAAAAAAGCATCATATATCGGCCACCGGCCTCCGCGATTTCTAAATATCGGCATCAGCCAGAGAAAAACCCATATCGGTCGACCTCTAGACAGGACTCGTCCGGGGTCCAGAGCCCTTGGGCTGACAGAACTCCCCGGACTCCGCCCCAGCCCGAAAGACTGGCGTCCGTTGTGATCACAGGCCACTGGACAGGAAGGAACTACTTCCCCGACCGAAGGGCCGAGGATCTCAGCCACAACTTCAGGGATGCCCTGACCAGATGACTCACCTGGACCTGACGATCCAGTGATAATGGAGTCTTGTTCCAACAAGATAGGATCTCCTTTTGTAAGACTCTAGTGTGGAATTGGGCGTACGGCACCACCTCGAAGGAAGCCACCATTAGGCCCAGGACCCTCATGCAAAAACAGAGTGACGACCATTTGCGAGACGTCAGCCCCTGTACTGCAGATTGAAGAGTCTGTAAATTTGTCCAAGGGTAGAAATACTGTCGCCTCCGAGGAGTCCAAGATCAATCCCAGGTACTCCAGATGCTGAGTCGGAACCAGGACTTATGAATGTTTAGCAGCCATCCGAATTCTCGGAGGGCCTGACTGGCTATCTCCACATTTTCCTCTAATTCTGAGCCAGAGTCTGCTTTCAGAAGAAGATAGTCTAGATAGCCCACAATAGCAATGCCTCGCTGTCTCAGCAAAGCCAGAATCGGGGCAAGCACCTTGGTGTAAACCCGCAGTGCCGACGCCAAACCGAAGGGAAGAGCCACAAACTGATAGTGGTCTTCGCCTATCGCGAAGCGCAGAAACTTCTGGTGACCCGCGCAGATTGGGACATGCAAGTAGGCGTCCTTGATGTCCAAGGACGCCAGAAAATCCCCCGGGTGGAGCGCAGCAATCACAGAGCGAATAGATTCCATGCGTAATTTCCACACCTTCACAAAGGCATTTAGGGCCTTGAGATCCAGAATTGGACGGACTGCGTCCTTCTTTGGGACCACAGATTCAAATAAAAACCCTGAAACCTCTCCTTTGACGGTACCGGCACAATTACTCCACACCTCAGCAAGTCCTGCACTGCCCCTAATAGGGCAGCCCGATGCGCTGGAAGAAGAGAGAGATTTGAGGGAAATAATCTGACTGGTGGCCAGAAAAGGAACTCTATCCTATACCCCGAGGTAACCAACTCGCATACCCACCGGTCGGAGATCCGGGAGGTCCACCGATCCGCAAACCTGCGAAGGCATCCCCCCACCCCAGAGTCGGGAGGGGGCAAGACTTCATGCGGTGGCGGGCTTGGAAGCCGGCTTGGTTGGCTTCTGTTCCCCAGCCGCACCCTTGTCAGTCCGGGAGAATTTTTCCACGGGATTGGACTGACAAAAAAAGGGATTTTTATAACAGCTTACCTGTAAAATCCTTTTCTTGGAGTACATCACGGGACACAGAGCGACTTAGTCATTACTAATGGGTTATATAAATTACCTTCAGGTGCTGGCACTGGCCACTTCCAAACTGGAAGTACCCTCCCCTATATAAGCCCCTCCCATCCGGGAGCACCTCAGTTTTGTAGCAAGCAATAAGTGTTCCAAAAAGAGGGGTGGGAGCTCTGTGTCCCGTGATGTACTCCAAGAAAAGGATTTTACAGGTAAGCTGTTATAAAAATCCCTTTTTCTTTTTCGTACATCACGGGACACAGAGCGACTTAGTCATTACTAATGGGACGTCCCAAAGCAATACCAAATGAGGGGAGGGATACATAAGCTGGGCGCCATCAGGCATGAGGATCTTTTGCGGCCTGCAACACACTGCGCCCAAAGGCGACATCCTCCTGACTTCTAACGTCTACCTGGTAGAATCTAGTAAACGTGTGTACCGAAGACCATGTTGCGGCCTTACAGACTTGAGCCAGGGAGGCCTGGTGATGCACTGCCCATGAAGTTCCAACTGCTCTTGTGGAGTGCGCCCTAACTTTGAACGGAGGCGGTCTCTTTCTCAAGCCATAGGCTTGTATTATGACCTGTCGAATCCACTTGGCTAAAGTAGATTTTGATGCTGCCTGACCCTTTCTAGGGCCTTCCGGCAGAATAAACAAAGTATCCGTTCTGCGAATCTGAGCAGTGGCTTTTAGATAAGCTTTAACTGCTCTTACTACATCCAAAGAATGTAATAACTTTTCCTCTACCGAGCTAGGTTTTGGGAAAAAAGAAGGAAGAACCACATCTTGGTTCAAATGAAACCTCGATACCACCTTGGGAAGAAAGGAAAAACGTACCGCTCAAAAGCTTGAGAATTCACCAAATAGCTGCTTCCGCCCGGTCACTCACACAGGTGCTGGCTCTGCACTGATGCATGGGAGAAAAAGAAACCCTGGACTGCCGCACTCTGTATAGACAGTTATTTATTCCAAAATTTCAGGTAAAAAATCCAAATTCAAAATAAATCCATGAATCCAAAACAACAAATGCAGATAGCCACCCTTCCCTGCATGCACACTATCTGCATTTGTTGTTTTGGATTCATGGATTTATTTTGAATTTGGATTTTTTACCTGACATTTTGGAATAAATAACTGTCTATACAGAGTGCGGCAGTCCAGGGTTTCTTTTTCTACCTTGGGAAGAAAGGCTGGATGAGGACGTAATACTACTCTGTCCTTATGGACAACCAGATATGGCTCCTTACAGGACAAGGCGGCTAATTCCGATACTCTTTTAGCCGAACAAACGGCTACTAAGAAAATCAATTTCCTGGTGAGAAGAACCAAAGAAATATGTTGCAATGGTTCAAACGGTTGTTTCTGTAGAACCGACAGAACCAGGTTTAAGTCCCAAGGACATATGGGAATACTAACCGGAGGGCTAATACGCATCACTCCTTGTATAAAGGCTTTGATTAGTGAATGCGAAGCCAAGGGCCTTTGAAAAAATATTGACAAGGCCGAAATCTGACCCTTGATAGTACTCAAGGCCAGCTTCCTATCTACAGCCCACTGTAGGAAGTCCAAAATACTCCCTATCACGTACTTACGTGGATGCCATTTCTTGGCCTCACACCACGTAATGTACGCTTTCCAGATCCTATAATAGATCTGCCTGGATACCGGCTTCCTGGCATTGATCATGGTAGATACCACAGAATTAGAGAGCCCTCTCTTTCTCAGAATGTGGGCTTCAATAGCCAGGCCGTCAAACCTAGGGCTGGTAAGGAAGGGTGGTATATCGGTCCCTGCGACAGCAGGTCCGGACGATGTGGGAGGGTCCAAGGACTCCTCACTGACATTTTTACAATCTCCGCGTACCATGCCCTTCGGGGCCACGCTGGAGCCACCAGAATCACTGGTTTATTTTCTACCCTGATTCTGCGGAGTAATCGCGGTAACAATTGTGGCGGTGGGAATGCATATATCAGCTTGAACTGATCCCAAGGGAACACTAGGGCATTCGAGCCGCAAGCTAGGGGATCCCTTGTGCGAGACACAAATCTGTCCACCTTTGCGTTGAATCTGGATGCTAGCAGATCTACATCCGGTGTTCCCCACCGCTGGCATATTGCCTGGAAAACCTCGGGGTGAAGAGACCATTCCCCCGGGCATAATTGTTGGCGACTTAGAAAGTCCGCTCTCCAATTTTCCACTCCTGGGATGAAAACCGCGGATATGGCTGGGACATATCTTTCTGCCCACTCCAGGATGCAATTTGCTTCCCTCTGGGCTGCACGACTCCTGGTGCCACCCTGGTGATTGATATATGCCACTGCCGTGGCATTGTCTGATTGAATTCTGACAGGGGACCCTTGGAGTTTGGATGTCCATGCTACTAGGGCATACCGGGCTGCTCGTATCTCTAAGAGATTGATGGGCAGGGCCTTTTCTGCTTCTGACCACTTGCCCTGGAGAGACCATTGCTCCAGTACTGCCCCCCCAGCCTATGAGGCTGGCATCTGTAGTGACCACCTTCCAAGAAACCGGACTGAAGGTTTCCTTCTTTCCAGATTCTGGGGCACCAACCACCAATGGAGGCTCTTGCGAACGGAAGGGGACAGGGACATTGGTAAGTCTAAAGCCTGAACTTTTTTGTTCCAGGCTGACAGTATGGCCCTTTGCAAATTCCTTGAATGGAATTGACCGTAGGGTACCGCTTCGAATGAAGCCACCATCTTTCCCAGCAGCCTCATGCACAGGCGTATGGGTGGTTTTCTTTTTGTACCCACTAAGTGGGTCAAATTTTTTAAAGACGACACCTTCTCTGGAGGTAAGAAAATCTTTCTATGATTTGAATCCAGCCTTAGCCCTAAGTATTCCGGACTTTTGACTGGTCTTAGAGCTGACTTGTCCCGGTTGATAATCCAACCGTGATATTCCAGATACTTGATTGTCTTGTGAATAGCTACTTCCAGCTTTTCCAGTGCGTGGTCTATTAGTAGCAGGTCGTCTAGATATGCCATTATCGTTACACCTTGTGTTCTTAGATTGGCCAATAATGGGGCCAGAATTTTTGTGAACACTCGAGGTGCTGTGGCCAGACCGAAAGGTAAGGCTCTGAACTGAAAATGGCGCCCTTCTACTGCAAAGCGTAGAAATTTCTGGTGGGCCGGAAAGATGGGAATATGCAGATAAGCATCCCTTATGTCGATTGAGGCTAACCCTTGTAGGGCGGTGGCCACCGATCGGATCGACTCCATCCGAAAGGTCCTGATATTTAGGAACTTGTTTAGCCCTTTTAGATTTAATATGGGCCTCACGTCCCCATTTGGTTTGGGGACTGTGAAAAGGTTCGAGTAAAACCCGAATCTGCTTTCTTCCAGGGGAACCTTCATGATTACACCTTGGAGCAATAGTTGTTCTAGTGCCAGAAGGAGGGATCCTCTCTTCTGGGGATCTCTTGGCACGTTTGACCTCATAAATTGGGCAGGAGGAGTGCCTTTTAACTCCAGCTTGTATCCCAGACTTACTGCGGAGAGCACCCATCTGTCTCTGATGGTGTCCCGCCAGGTCTCTGAACAACTGAAGCCTTCCCCCCACCCGAGTGGGGGCAACGCTTCATGACTTGGGGGGAGGTTTTGTACCTCTCTTGATCCAGGGCTTCTTGTTACCCTGTGATTGTCCCTGATTTCTGCCCCCTGAATTTGACCGCGGAGGCCGTCGGAACTGCTTCACAGCCGATGTGCCCGGGACTGGAGAAGTAGGCCTCTTAAAAGAAGGACTTCTACCCTTGTTCTTAACCGGTAAGAGTGAACTTTTACCGGCAGAAATTTTCTGGATATATTTGTCCAGATCTTCTCCAAATAAGCGTTCTCCATGAAATGGGAAGCTAACCAGCAGTTTTTTACAGGGAGCTTCAGCAGACCAGTTTTTGAGCCACAGAAGCCTACGCATATGTACTATAGACAGCGTAAAGCGGGAGGCCTGTTGGATTGTATCCTTTATGGCGTCCACCGCAAAACACAAGGCTCTAGGCAGGTCAGCTAGGGCAAGAGCCTGCTGATCTGGTAAGTCCCTTAAGACTTGTTTCAACTGATCTTTCACTGATTGGCAGACTCCAATCGCTGCTACCGCAGGTTGTGTCACCATGCTTGCTGTAGAGAAAGCAGATTTTAGTAAAGACTCCAATTTTTTATCTATTGGGTCTTTGAACATTGGAACATTATCTACTGGACATGTCAGTGATTTGTTCACAGAAGAGATGGCTGCGTCCACTGTAGGGACCCTCCATTTTTTTATGAACTTATCCTCCATGGGATAGATCACCGGAAATCTCTTGGGGGGAGCAAATATTTTATCAGGATGCTCCCAATCCTGGTAAATAAGCCCTTCTAATAAAGGGTGGATTGGGAAGGAACAGACAGCCTGGGGAGCTTTTAGCGACCCCAGCGAGGAAACCGTAGTGGATGGTGGTTCCGCCAGAGGCATTTTAAATGCTGATCGGACCATGTTAGTCAGAGACTGAACCCATAATCTTTCAGCCTGAGATGCTGAGAAAGGTTCTTCCACTGTTGATTCCTCCATAACTGAATCAACCTCATCCTGATCCCCTTCAGGTAGGTCGATCCCTGTGTGGGGCTGTTCTTCCACTAACAGGCACTCTGAAGGAGGAGACAGAGATCGGACGCGCTTTCCCTGTGACAGGGAAGCAGCGATCAATGCTGTTAATCTCTCTTCCAATCCTCCCAGAGTTGAGGATAAAACCTCCTCTGTTATATATACAGGAGCAGGTGGACTGGGGACAGCCGCAGCACCAGGCACTCCTGCGGGGTCTCTATGGCTACTGACCTCTAAATACTCAAGGGAGATTGGTGCAGTACAAGCATGCCCAATATCCTCAGAGCCTGATGGAGACCCCTTTGGCTTCCTGGAAGACCTATTTCCGGAGCGTCTGGACGACATATCCTTTAAGCACAAAGCTGAGGTATTCCCGTCGTCATACACCAATCTTGCTGGTAATAGTCTAACACAGTTGCTGCTATATACCAGCTGGTGTCCACTAAAGTGCCTTTCTATGGGGATGCCTGCATCAACCGCCTCTGTGTGCCACTGTTTGTTGCTAGCTCTGTTTGCATCCAGCTGACACTTGTACTGTGTCTTTATACAAGCTGGGACGCCTGCACATGTGCAGAAGCGCCGTGGCGCGCATCGAGCGTCATCCACCCGACCCTTTTTTTTCATTGGCGCCCTTTTCGAAATCAAACAGGGACTAGGAGCCAGGGCCCTTTTTGCCGGAGGGCCTGTGCAGTGGATGAGCGCAGCAACAGGGCAGAGGAAGTGGATTCCCACAGAGAAACTTACCAACTGCCTGGATCTTTTGACTTGAGGAAACCAAAGATCCACATGACAAGAAAAATGGACTACAGCGGCCTCTAGTGGTTTAACACAGGTACCGCGGTCCCTTTTTTTTTTTTTTTCTTGACTACTATTAAAATTTTACATTTTCAGTAGTTACAGGCATACACAGATATTAGTGGGAATACCGTTAGGTAACAGACAGAAAGACAAATTAGGCTTGGGGGTCCCCCAATAGAACCAAGTTCCTGGGGGCCCCCACTTACCTGATCCCCGCCGCAGGACTTAGTTTGGTCCACAGAAGCCCAAACTTCACCTATCACGGCAGGCATTGTAATTAAACCTTCAGGGACCGGGTTCCCAAGGATTCCACTCCCCTGGACCTGTATAGCACCCTGCACACACAACATCTTGGTCGTGGGTATGACCAGAGCTCTGGATCCCAGGGTCCAGCCCTCCTAAGAGAGGCATTACAGGCAAAACCTTGCTCTTCTGCTGCAAGGCCCGGGTACCGACCGTTTAGCTATGAAGCTTTTTTGGTGGGATCCGGAACAGCTTACTAAGGCCCAAAAGAACCTGTACGCAAGCCCAGTGAAAACACATGTTACTCTTTGGCCAACACCTTAGACACTGGCAAAAAACTGAGGTGCTCCCAGATGGGAGGGGCTTATATAGGGGAGGGTACTTCCGGTTTGGAAGTGGCCAGTGCCAGCACCTGAAGGTAATCTATATAACCCATTAGTAATGACTAAGTCGCTCTGTGTCCCGTGATGTACGAAAAAGAAAAACCTGAGTGGGAAAGGAAGGACCCAGCTTACGGCGCGGCTCCTTTGCCTTAGGGGGCTGAGGAAGAAGGGTGCTCTTACCCCCCGTGACATTTTTAATAATGTCATCCAGGGAAGCACCAAATAGCCTTCCACCCTTGAAAGGCAAATCCGTCAGAAGCTTCTTTAAGGCCAGGTCAGCAGACCAGCATTTCAACCAGATTAGGCAACGCAAAACCACCGCAGACACTGAGGTCCTAGAATCTATAGTGGCATCGCACATACACCAGGCCCTGTACCATTTGGTCAGCCAATGTAATGCATTCCGGAGGAAGATTATGCTCTTGCACATACTGCTGCATAATCTTCGCCCATTCCGTGAGTGTCTGAGTTACCAGGGTCGTCGCTACAAGAGGACGCATCGTGGATCCCAGCATGGTGAACATGGCTCTGCTCATCATTTCTGACTTCCTATCCGTAGGGTCCTTAAAAGCAGGGGTCCCCTCAACCGGCAGAGTTGTGGCATTATTCAACCGGGCGACCGGGGGGGGGTCGACCACCGGAGGAGAGGCCCATTTTTTAATCAGGCTGTCCTCAAAGGGGTACCTAACCGCCAGACGCTGCGAAACCGCAAAGGTCTTCTGTGGTTTGTCCCAAACCTGGTCTATGAACCTATCAAAAAAAGGTGTATAGGGAAAAACCTTTTTTAAAAGGCTTAGCTTGAAAAGAACCAAAAAGGAGACTGACTCCACCACAGGTTCCTCCGCCGCAGCATCCAGCTTGAGAGTGCCCCTCACAGCATCAATGAGTTCACTAACAAGTGTCCTGTCATGTATTGACCCAGATAAGGAATCTTCCTCACAAAGAATGTCCTGGTCAAAAATATACAAAAATTCAGAGCTAGGGTCCTGTGCCGCAGCAATGCCCATATCTGAATCCGAGCACTCCCCTGGAGATGGTGGGGGGAGAGGGCGCTTAATAGCCCCCTTGCGCTCGCACGCGGCTTCCATCCTGGCAACAAATGATTCCAGGACTGCCAACAACTGTTCCATAGGGACCGCAGGTGCAGCAGCACTGCCAGTTGCTTCTGACATGAAAGGGGAAGCAGGTGACACTGACTCCATGATACCAACCTCTGAGACTTTGTCCATAATGAGAGAAAAGCCCACCCTCCGGCTGCACTGACTGTAGGGGGTTACCCAGGGGACTTGCCAACCCGGCTAGGACCGCTCAGTTCCGCTACCTGTGTCTGTCCTCTACAGCGCGGCTCCCGCGAGTGAACAGTGAGGAGACTGAGGAGAATTGTGCCGTCCAATCAGCGATAGAGGCCAACCAGCACAAAAGAGCATGCGGCTACAAGAAAATGGCCGCCACAATAACAAGTGTGCCACAGGCGCTATGGCAAGATGCATACAAAATAAAGTGTGGCGCTGTGAAAGAAGTAGAAAGTCCTACTTCATATATACCATACAGTGTGATGTGATATAGTGAATGGATTTAAATGATATAAACTAGGATATCATAAACAATCCTGAAGGAGTGATAATTACCGTATTTTTCGCACCATAAGACGCACCTGACCATAAGACGCACCTAGGTTTTAGAGGAGGATAACAAGAAAAAAAATATTCTGAACCAAATGGTGTACTAAAATATTTTCCAGTGCCCATGAAATGCAGCCTGACCATTGCCATAGTAAACGCAGAGGGACCATGCCACAGTAAACGCAGAGTGACCATGCCACAGTAAACGCAGAGTGACCATGCCACAGTAAAACGCAGAGTGACCATGTCACAGTAAAACGCAGAGTGACCATGCCACAGTAAACGCAGAGTGACCATGCCACAGTAAACGCAGAGTGACCATTGCCATAGTAAAACGCAGAGTGACCATGCCATCAGGGGTGTGTTTAGGTTTTGTGCTGCCCTAGGCCTGACTAAACTTGCGCATCCCCTAATTTAAATATGACCCACCCCTTCCTGTCAAGGCCCGCCCTGTCATCTTCATGGGAAGAGGACAGAGGGGACGCTGTGGGAAGAGGACAGAGGGTTGCCGTGGGTGAAGGACAAAGAGACACCCTGGGAAGAGGACAGAGTAACGCCCTGGGAAGAGGACAGAGTAACGCCCTGGGAGGAGGACAGAGTAACGCCCTGGGAAGAGGACAGAGTAACGCCCTGGGAAGAGGACAGAGTAACGCCCTGGGAAGAGGACAGAGTAACGCCCTGGGAAGAGGACAGAGTAACGCCCTGGGAAGAGGACAGAGTAACGCCCTGGGAAGAGGACAGAGTAACGCCCTGGGAAGAGGACAGAGTAACGCCCTGGGAAGAGGACAGAGTAACGCCCTGGGAAGAGGACAGAGTAACGCCCTGGGAAGAGGACAGAGTAACGCCCTGGGAAGAGGACAGAGTAACGCCCTGGGAAGAGGACAGAGTAACGCCCTGGGAAGAGGACAGAGTAACGCCCTGGTAGAAGGACGCCGTGGTTAGAGGACAGAGGGGACGCCATGGGAAGAGGACAGAGGGAACGCCGTGGGAAGAGGACAGAGAGGGACGTTGTGGCGGTCAATAAGGCCTAGAGGATATCAGGTTAGGCACTTCCTAATGGCTCAGTCCCTGGGAATAGTAATGGATAATGGCCAAAAGGCCCTCTTACCAGACCCAGCGAAATCGCAACAGTGATCCTTCTGGCTGGACGTTCGCTCACTCTGGGTTGCCTGGGGTGACTCTAGTCAGTAGTGTAGCATGTCTGTATCCTGGCAGTGGCTCGGTCTTTCTCCCTCTCTGGTGGTGCGGGTACAGCGGTTAAAGTGTGGCTCCCTGGTGGTGCGGGGTACAGCGTGGCTCCCTGGTGGTGCGGGGTACAGCGTGGCTCCCTGGTGGTGCGGGGTACAGCGTGGCTCCCTGGTGGTGCGGGGTACAGCGTGGCTCCCTGGTGGTGCGGGGTACAGCGTGGCTCCCTGGTGGTGCGGGGTACAGCGTGGCTCCCTGGTGGTGCGGGGTACAGCGTGGCTCTCTGGTGGTGCGGGGTACAGCGTGGCTCTCTGGTGGTGCGGGGTACAGCGTGGCTCTCTGGTGGTGCGGGGTACAGCGTGGCTCTCTGGTGGTGCGGGGTACAGCGTGGCTCTCTGGTGGTGCGGGGTACAGCGTGGCTCTCTGGTGGTGCAGGGTACAGCGTGGCTCTCTGGTGGTGCGGGGTACAGCGTGGCTCTCTGGTGGTGCGGGGTACAGCGTGGCTCTCTGGTGGTGCGGGGTACAGCGTGGCTCTCTGGTGGTGCGGGGTACAGCGTGGCTCTCTGGTGGTGCGGGGTACAGCGTGGCTCTCTGGTGGTGCGGGGTACAGCGTGGCTCTCTGGTGGTGCGGGGTACAGCGTGGCTCTCTGGTGGTGCGGGGTACAGCGTGGCTCTCTGGTGGTGCGGGGTACAGCGTGGCTCTCTGGTGGTGCGGGGTACAGCGTGGCTCTCTGGTGGTGCGGGGTACAGCGTGGCTCTCTGGTGGTGCGGGGTACAGCGTGGCTCTCTGGTGGTGCGGGGTACAGCGTGGCTCTCTGGTGGTGCGGGGTACAGCGTGGCTCTCTGGTGGTGCGGGGTACAGCGTGGCTCTCTGGTGGTGCGGGGTACAGCGTGACTCTCTGGTGGTGTCCCCCAGCAGAGTATTCTCTTTTGCTCCTCTTCAAGTTCCAACACCCCCTCCCTCCCCTCCAGCAGAGTGCTTGCATGCTGGGGGAACTGGTGCCAGAACTCTGCAGGGACTTCATTTCCCATGATGCCCCCAGTGTCTTCTGATTGGCCCTCTGCTGTGGCCAATCATGGGGGGGGGAAACAGTGGGTAGGAAGCTGGGTGGCGACCCAGCAAATCCAATTAGAGCCGCTCTCTCTCTCTCTTCTCCTTACAGAAAGGGAGGAGGGGGACGGCGGGGGATATACAGACAGCCCGCAGCTCTCCTCTCCCTGTCACAGCGCCGCTGCTCTATTTGCCAGAGAACTCGGCAGCGGCGATGTGACAGGGAGAGGAGAGCTGCGGGCTGTCTGTATATCCCCCGCCGCCCCCCTCCTCCCTTTCTGTAAGCCAAAGAGAAAGAGAGAGCGGCTCTAACTGGATTCGCAAAGCCCCTGACACTGCGGCGGGGGGGGGCGGAGCTAGTGGCGGCGGTCGGGAATTCCAGAGGCTGTGAGCGGATGGCAGGGGCGGTGCCAGCGACGGCGGGGCCCCTGTTATGTATTTGGACTATAAGACGCAGGGACATGTTCCCCCATATTTCTGGGGGAAAAAAAGTGCGTCTTATAGTCCGAAAAATACGGTATATATCTATATCCACTAATGGATGTGAAAAAAAAATATTAGTGATACCATAAAGGATCACAGCAGTGATGAAGTCTGTATATCATACGGTGCACAGAAGCAACCAACAGCATTTTTAGTTGGCAATCCAAAGAAAGCGTTTTTAGTTGGCAATCCAAAGAAAGTGTTCTAAGAATGGATGAGGGGAATCATGGTAATATGGACACTATGGCTCCTTTGATCAATGATGCAAGATTATTACCATCAACATCTAATCAGGCCTCAGGGCGTCCACTGATTGTCAAAGAATCTAATCGGAGACAATCTAATATATGTACCCCCAATACCTAACATCGAGGCCTGCCCCCGATACAAGCTGGGAGAGGAAGGGGTCCTCGTGGCAACAACGGGTAAGAGGGATAATTCTCGTGAACACTGGAGATACGATTCACCACGTGGAAGAGGTGGCTACAATCAACACAATGATTATTATGCTTACCAAAATCAGAGAACACCTATACAAACCCATAATCGGTTTTTACCCCTTAGGGAAGAAAGGGGAATGTATCAATCCCAATACAACTATAGGGATAGAGATGACGATTACTCACAGAATAGATCCCCATTTAATTATAATCAGAACCACCCTGGACCATCCTATTCAGGGGGTTTTCACAAGGAGCAGAACGGATACAACAGAAATCCCAACTCCAACGTGGATGTAGAGGCGGACGGAGCGCCAAGAAAAAGAAAGTGCATGTAAAAGATGATGGTATTTTTAATTTGAGTACAGCTACTTTCACGGAAGCTGAGAAAACAGTTTTAAATAAAGGACTCAAATATGAATATAAGAAGGTAGATGTGTCAGGTGGTCTGTACAGACATGTAAGATATGCAACATCACCCGGGAGTGCCTTCACCTTGGGCCAATGGGGGAGAAATGAATACTCTTACCAGCCAGAGTGGACCCAGCTCACCATATAGTGGTGGGTCGATAATGCTTTGTCCACTCTATGGACCCAGGGAACAGCAAGGATCTGCAAATCACCTCCACGCTTATGTCGACAGCACCGCTGATCCGTGTATCGAAACCCAGAGGGAAAAGATCCTGATGCCAAGGGATGACCCCTCAATTTGCAGAAATCATAAAAAAATGAAAAGAGGAGAAGTCCTCCACATAGCGTAAATCCAGGAGATTTATTGAAAATCCATAAAAAGTGCAAACAAATGAACATCCATAAAAAAACAAATACAGGTAAGAATAAAAAGTGTGGTAAGGGCAGCTGGAGCTGGTGTATAAACCCTTTTTAGTCTAAAACAGACTTCAACTGGGGTACACTTCAGCCTACTATCCTCCACGCTTATAAGAAGAAAGAAATAATTGCTGACATGTGTGTCCCATTGCACTTCCTACTTCTGGGATCACTGTGTCCTATGAAAAGGGTAGAGTCATGGTAACCATGGTCACATGTAATATATGACCAATTGGATTGACCTACAAAAGGAGTTTTCACAACAGCATCGCACTCCATAGTGCCCGTGATGCGGATTGGCTGAGTATACTCAGAGGGTGTATGGACACCGCGTCATGGACTCACGTGACCTTCACGTCTGCCCGCAAAGTGAACTGGGATACGTAGTCCCGCAATATGCCCTAAGGCTAGGAATCGCAGGGATCAGTTACCCAGCCTATCCACATAGTGGTGATGACCTGCGTCAGTGCGTCCCGGGCCGCGCAGGGACCGGTGTACACTGGGAAATGTAGTAAATGTGTGTGGACATGTCATCCAGCCCATCCCCACATGAATGGGTCTGCATCCGCAAGCCTAATAAATGACATTCGTCAGCACGTCGTCATCTCTATCCCTATAGTTGTATTGGGATTGATACATTCCCCTTTTTTCCCTAAGGGGTTACCGGATGCAGCTGTGAGAGGAGAGCAGTCCGCTCGCTCTCGCTCCCCGTACCTCGCTCCACATTACATGCCGCAATGAATAATTAACTAGCGGCAGAGAAGGGAGAGAGGAAACCGGCACCAGGGAAGGAAGAAAGACCGCAAGCCGCAAGTAGCGCTGGGACACCGAGCACAGACAAGGCATCTCGCTCTCAGCTGACCAGGCTAGCTGGTCTGTTTCACAGGAAGGAACAAGCGCCGACTGCTGGAGGAGCGAGTCTGAGCCACCTATCACGGACCTGGTGAAACTGCGCCGCCCGCTTGCCTGTCAGCTGTCAGTCTGAGCTACATGAGGTACGGTCCTGCTTCGTGTGCACTAGAACCGGCCACTTCCAAGAGGAGAGACGTTGTGGGTGCTTTCTGTGTCTTTGTGTCTGTTTCCCCCTCCATTACACCCTGAAGACCCTGAAGACGGAGGCTGGGCTGGAGGTGAGCAGAGAAAAAAAGATACATATATACAGTGTTTAAATTAGCTGATGTCAAGGGTAACCCGCTGTGTCTGAACCTGCCATAAATTTGAAAGGAAGAGGCTGGGGCAAGTGGATGTGAGGAGGAAAATTTTTATTTTTATTTTCTTTCCCTCTGTTTCAATTAGTAGCTGGAGTTGGTTGGGGGTTAAACTGTGGAACTGCGAAGGATCGTAGCAGGGGAAGCTGGAACACCATAGGCGAAAGGACATTTATTTTTACAGAACGGTACATAGAATAATTACAAAGGCATATAAAGGTACATTTACAAGGGAGGAGGAGGAGGAAGAAAAGGAAAATGCCAGGTACACTGTCAGTGATGACCAGAAACGCACAGCTACAGTCACAGTCCCATCCCCAGTTGCCCCAACCTCAATCCAGCCCCCGGTCCCATTCCCAGCCACAGCCCCAGTCGGTACGGGGAACAAGAACTGGACAGGCAGCAGTGGCAGCTAAACTGGAAAAATACGCACACATTCCGGGAAGCACAACAGGCCACACACCACCAAGGGGACAACAAGTAAGTGCCCAACGGAGAAGTTTGGGTCCAAACATAGAGACGGCTGGAAAGGCAACGGGCGAGCGTGGGATCAAAGCAAAGGCACAGGAAAAAGTGACAGATTTAAATACGGGAGCAGGGATGGAGGACGAGCCCTCTATGAGAGAGATTTTATTTGCTATAAACAACTGCAAGTCCTCCCTAACGGAAATATTTGATCAGTTGAAAGGGATAAAGGACGAAATGTCAACATTAAAACATGAAGTACAGGGGGTTGGGGAGCGTACCTCTGCTTTAGAGGAAAGACTCAGCCAGGTGGAAGACGATGTTAACCCTATGATAATGGACATGAAAACAATGAAAGAACAGTTAAACTTGTGCGTTAACAAAATCGACGACATGGAAAATAGGTTAAGAAGGAAAAATATTAGGGTACTGGGTCTCCCCGAAAAGTGCGAGGGTAACCGCCCCACTGAATTCATGGAAAACTGGCTTGTGGGGGTATTTGGACAGGACTGTCTATCAAAGCACTTTTCTATTGAGCGGGCCCACAGAGTACCTTTCAGAGCCCCAGCTGAGGGAGGGCGCCCCAGACCTATGCTTATTAAACTTTTGCATTTTCCAGATAAAGTTACAATCCTCCAAAAAGCCAGAGAGATGAAAGAGGTCCTGGTTAATGGCACCAAAATTTCATTTTATCCAGACTTTTCCCCCAGAGTTGCAGAGGCAAAGGGCTCATTTTTTTGAAGGGAAACAAAGACTACAAGAAAAGGGGATTAAATACGCAATGTTTTACCCGGCACGTCTGCGAATAACTATAAATGGGGAAAATATATTCTTTAACACACCTGCGGAACTGACGTCCTGGATGAACACTAAAGAAGGGGAAACCTAGGAAATTGGAAACAGTCACAGATTTGGTCACTGACTTATTGTACAGAACTCAGACTCTTACCCCATATCTCTACCCCCTTTATTTATTTTTTTGGGTTGTTTTCTCCATTACCCTTTTGCCTGGGTTTCTTTTTGTTTTTGTTTTACTTATCTCTCTTTTTTGTCGAGGTTTTGATATAGGAGCGGGGGGGGGGGGGGGGGGGAGGGAGGAAGGGGCTGTTGGAAATGGTTGGGTTTTTGTGGAAAGTGGCACAGAGGTGGAGAAAAAACACTAGATGTCAAGTAAAACGGAAGAGAAACACTAGAGAAAGGAATACACGAGGAACACCAAGGGAAGTGCCAAGAGGGGGAGGGGGAAAGGTCACACAGCAAAAGGGGAATCTGGTCACCGTAGAGGCCCTTCACAAGGGCCCCAAATAGGGCGGGGGAGGGGGGGCTGGAGGGGGGGAGGGGTAGGGAGTCGATGTGAAAGGCACATAATGATGAATGAACTCACTAAAATATATCTTTGGTTTACGAGGGTAGGGGGTGGGGAAGGGGAGGAGGGAGGAAGGGGGGACGTAAGAAGGAATGTATGGTTGTATAGGGCACTAGAAAGAGTAGATCCACAAAAAAATACGTTTTTGTAACCTGACATTATCATGGCATATATGGTTAAGGTGGGTAAGGTGGGAGGTATTCTAAAAAGGGAAGAAATAGTAGGGGAGGATGCCGAAGTATAATAGCGAGAAGAGTTTTCCTATTTAGGGAATAGGCATTAAGGTACGCTCATGGAATGTCCGAGGGGTAAAAGACCCAATAAATAGACAGGTAATTTTCGCAGACGCCAATAATAATAATATCAAAATACTGTGTCTGCAGGAAACACACCTGGATAAGGGAACCGTCAATTTGCTAAAACACAGGAAATATCAGATACAATTCCACTCCACACACACCTCCTATTCGAGGGGGGTGAGTGTGTTGATAGACTCAGGGTTGGTGTTTTCCTGCAGCCACTGTAAGATTGACACTGAGGGACGCTATGTGTTTCTTCATTGCCGGATAGAAACAAGGGAATATGTGGTGGCAGGTATATATATCCCCCCTCCGTTCGGGATAGAAACACTGTGGGACTTGATGGAGTTTATCATGGACAGACCGGGAGTACCGGTAATAGTGGCTGGGGATTTCAACATGACCATGAATAAAAACATAGATAAATTCCCGGTGGGTGCCCCCTCTGCACGGGCTGATAGCCCCCTCTCTCAATTTTGTGGGGAGATGGGCCTGGTAGATGTGTGGAGGAGGAGGCACCCAGTGGAAAAACAATTCTCCTGCCACTCAAGGACACATTCGACTCTGTCCAGGATAGACCTCGTACTCTGCAATGAAGAGGCAATGGGGGTGTTGGGAGAGGTGGTATATGAACCCAGAAGCATATCGGACCACTCCTCAATGACCTTTGAAATAAAGACGAATAGAGGATATAATAAAAGGGACTGGAAGCTAAATCCATTCTGGTTAGAAGTTATCAAAGAGCCGGAGGGAATAAATGGCAGTCTGAAAGAATTTATAGAAGTAAATACCGGCTCTGCCTCGATGGGAATAATTTGGGATACTCTGAAAGCATTCCTGCGGGGAATCCTGATCCAAAAAATATCGCTTATTAAAAAACAAACGCGTGCCATAGAACTTGCGGCGAGTGAAAAGGTAAAGAGCTTAGAGATCTGTTATATAAATAACCCAAGCCAGGAGGAACATAAGAAATGGCTAGAAGCACAGGAGGAATACAAAAAAATAATAAGAAGAAAGGCGGAAAATAAAAAACTATTTCAGAAACAGAACTTGTTTGGTGAGGGTGAGAGAGTGGGGAGAATTCTCGCCCTGGCCGCGAGGGCTGACAATTCCCCTACCATTATACCGGCGATTCATGATGAGAACGGGGAGATTAAGAGAGACACACCAGAAATAATGCAGGTGTTCAAAAGGTATTACCAGAATCTGTATAGCAGCAATTGGCATAACAACAGTGAAGGGGAAATGGTCACTTTCTTTGCAGGCCTGAAAATACATCGGCTGACAGAGCAAGATAGGGAAGAGCTGGAGGCACCACTGACACTGGGAGAGATACAATTGGCAACTAAAGAAATGGCGGGTCAAAAGTCACCGGGTCCTGACGGTCTCCCAATAGAAATATATAAAACCTACAGTGAGGTGCTGCTTCCAAAATTGCTAGAGGTATTTAACTGGGCGGCTGAGGCAGGGAAAATGCCTGGGTCCATGGAAGAGGCAACTATAATAACACTATTAAAGGAAGGGAAATATCAATTAGAGGCAAATTCCTATAGACCGATATCACTCCTGTGCGCTGACACCAAAATCCTGGCTAAAATACTGGCAACAAGGTTAAATAGGATAGTTACAAAACTGGTACATCCTGATCAAACAGGATTTATACCAGGAAGGTCCACTAGCTCTAACATCAGAAGAACATTCCTAAATATCCAGCTGCCAGTAGTAGAAAGAGAGGCAAGAGCAATCTTGTCCCTGGATGCCACAAAGGCATTCGATAGCCTTGAGTGGCAATATCTGTGGAAGGTGTTAGAAGAGTACAGATTCGGCCCTAAGTTTACTCAATGGGTAAGGTTACTATATGGGAATCCCAGGGCAAAGGTAAGGGTCAATGGTGAGTGCTCAGACTGGTTTAGACTGGCCAGGGGGACAAGACAGGGATGCCCGTTGTCGCCCCTGCTTTTCGCCCTGGCCATGGAACCACTAGCCACTGCAATAAGGGCATCTCCGGGGATAAAAGGATTCAAAAGAAAGCTAGGAGAGGAGAAAGTCGCATTATATGCGGACGACATCCTACTCTTTCTGGGGGATACACAGGCCTCACTGGCGACAGCAATGAATATTATAGGGGAATTTGGGAGATTTTCCGGTCTAACAATAAACTGGGAGAAATCCGCCCTCCTGCCGCAAGAGACCTTGAGAGGGCAGATAGACCAAGTGAAGGTAGTACCCCAGATAAGATACCTAGGAATAAACATGACAAAGGATCCTGGGCACTATATAGGGGGAAATCTAGTGCCATTACTGACAAAGATGAAACAAAAATGCAGGTTCTGGAATCGGCTTCCCCTATCTGTAGTAGGAAGGAGTAATCTGATAAAAATGGTGTGGATGCCGCAAATCTTATATATTCTACATAATTCCCCAGTATGGATCCCAAAACGGTGGTTCAGGAAGATAGAAGGGGTTTTCAGGGAATTGATCTGGAAGGGGGGAATAGCGAGAATCTCGCTCCGAGCCTTGCAATATCCAAGGGAGAAGGGGGGTCTCACTCTCCCGAACCCCAGATTTTATTTCTTAGCGGCCCAGCTGCAGCACATGAGGAATAGTAATCAGAGAGGACCCAGGGTAGTCATGAATGACACAAGCCATGACACGGAAGTTGAGGCAGTGGAGGCAGATTCATTTCATTCTAAATGCCCCACAGTCCAATTAATGGTAAAATGTTGGAAAGAGGGGAAGAAGATTCTAGGATACACAGGTTTCTCTGAATTCTCCCCTATCTGGGATAATAGCAACCTACACGAACTTAAAATCATGGGAAAGGTTGATGAGTGGGACAGATTAGGGATACATCTACTGGAACAACTATTTGCTGTTGGTAGAATAAAAACATTTCAAGAAATAAGAGAGGAGTTCTCGGTTCCAAATAGATCTTTTTATAGATATTTACAAATCAGACATGCGCTGAATGCACAATTTGGAAATAGGATACCGGAATGGAATAATATGGCCATCTTCCGAAACTTAGTAAACACTGAGGACACTAGAGGAGTAATCTCAACCATTTATGACTCCCTAGAAAGGGCAGATCGAAGCGAGATCATGGCTAATAAAATTAGGGAGAAATGGGAGAAGGATGTGGGCACAATTTCACAAGATCAATGGGAACAAATACTGGGTATAGGCCCCGAACTGTCAATGTCCCCCTCCCAGTATATGTCTCAGCTATATCTGATACATAGGACATACTACACGCCCCAAAGAATGTTCCAATTTGGCAGGAGACCAGACCCAAGATGCCAGAAATGTGGACAGGATAAAGGAGACCTAATACACATGGTCTGGAGATGCCCCAAGCTGTACCAATATTGGAAGCAAATAATCGAAAAGATCAATAGAACATTTGGAACATTATTACAGCCGGAGGCGAGGCTATGTGTGCTGGGCTTGGTGGAAGAGAGGGTACCCTCAAAGGGCGAGCGTATAGCGATTAGGAGATGCCTGTTTCAGGGAAGGAAACTTATTGCACAGAAATGGCAAGCGGTAAACCCACCTACAGTAACAGAATGGGAGGAGGTAATAAATGACACAATAAGAAAAGAAGAATTTATATACACTAAAAGAGGTAACAAAAAGAAATTTAATAATATATGGAATAAATGGATTGACGGGGGGGCACGGGGGATGAGGGGGGGGTTGGGAAACGGGAATGAGTTGGATAATGTATAACATAAGTCAAGGCATATTTGTATTGTAACACAGGATTGAATTGGATGTATGTATAAATGTTGTGATAAAGAAATAAAAAATAAAAAATATTTGATTAAAAAAAGAAAATATATGACCAATTGGATTGACCTACAAAAGGAGTTTTCACAACAGCATCGCACTCCATAGTGCCCGTGATGCGGATTGGCTGAGTATACTCAGAGGGTGTATGGACACCACGTCATGGACTCACGTGACCTTCACGTCTGCCCGCAAAGTGAACTGGGATACGTAGTCCCGCAATATGCCCTAAGGCTAGGAATCGCAGGGATCAGTTACCCAGCCTATCCACATAGTGGTGATGACCTGCGTCAGTGCGTCTCGGGCCGCGCAGGGACCGGTATACACTGGGAAATGTAGTAAATGTGTGTGGACATGTCATCCAGCCCATCCCCACATGAATGGGTCTGCGTCCGCAAGCCTAATAAATGACATTAGTCAGCACGTCGTCATCTCTATCCCTATAGTTGTATTGGGATTGATACATTCCCCTTTCTTCCCTAAGGGGTGAAAAACGATTATGGGTTTGTATAGGTGTTCTCTGGTTTTGGTAAGCATAATAATCATTGTGTTGATTGTAGCCACCTCTTCCACGTGGTGAAACGTATCTCCAGTGTTCACGAGAATTATCCCTCTTACCCGTTGTTGCCACGAGGACCCCTTCCTCTCCCCCCTTGTATCGGGGGCGGGCCTCGATGTTGGGTATTGGGGGTACGTATATTAGATTGTCTCCGATTAGATTCTTTGACAATCAGTGGGCGCCCTGAGGCCTGATTAGATGTTGATGGTAATAATCTTGCATCATTGATCAAAGGAGCCATAGTGTCCATATTACCATGATTCCCCTCATCCATTCTTAGAACACTTTCTTTGGATTGCCAACTAAAAACGCTTTCTTTGGATTGCCAACTAAAAATGCTGTTGGTTGCTTCTGTGCACCGTATGATATACAGACTTCATCACTGCTGTGATCCTTTATGGTATCACTAATATTTTTTATCACATCCATTTGTGGATATAGATATATCATTATCACTCCTTCAGGATTGTTTATGATATCCTAGTTTATATAATTTAAATCCATTCACTATATCACATTACACTGTATGGTATATATGAAGTAGGACATTCTACTTCTTTTACAGCGCCACACTTTATTTTATATGCATTTCTTACATCCCGCCTGATTTTTGTGTTTGGCTGCTTTCCTTCATTATATAGGGTTGGCGCAGTATTTTATTTCTACGGCAAGATGGCCGCCAAAGCGGTTTACATTTGTAAAAGAAAATACAGTAAATACATGGCGCCGAACAGCGCGCAAGGCCCCCGCTGACATAGCCCAACCCTCACACCTCATGCAGACCCCTGTGAGACCCCCACCAGGCCAGAGAGACCCCCAGGCACCCCAGTCAGCGCACCATTGTGAAGGTGACAGTAGTAAAGAAAAAACAGGGGGGAGGGGCCATGGAAAACCCCCCTACCATAGGAACACACAGCATGTACTCACCTGCTGAGGCAGGGAAACCGTACTTACCCATCCATGGTAGGACCCACTGGTGCGTTCCTGACAAGCATATCACAGTGCAGTATTGAGTAGCTGTCGGCCAGCCCACCACGAAAGATACAGCAAAACTGTTCAATCTTCTGTGGACCCTGGAGCAAAAAGCTCACCGGCCACCCCTGGAGCCATAGGGTATGTCGTGAACTGATCTCACGTGGAGCGAGGATCAGCACGCTCGATGGTCGGACTGGGAAGACTACGAGGATAGCGAACTATCCAACCTGTTGCCCAGCCTACAGTTGATAGAAGAATCTCAAAAATAAAATCAAAACATTTCTTCAAGAGACTGGCTCCGAAGAGAGCCACGTCCTCTCCTCTGCTAGGCAGGAAAAAACTGAGGCTGCAGGTAGGGGGGGTTATGTCCGGAGGGACCGCCCCCTGGGCGGGGCTGTTCAGCTCTGGTTTTGGAATGTATGTTAAAACATCTAACATTCTGCCTAGTCTTCTCCTATGAGCAGGAACATAACCCACTTTGTCAAGATTGAAGATGCTGTGTCAGTCCATGGACGGAAAGAGAAAACATTTTTAAGAAATATAAAAATGAAGGAATACCATCATTGTTTAAATATTACAAAGAATAACCTTCAGCCAGGAAGAGTAACATCACAGACACAGAAACCTGCTTTAAACAGCTAAAGTAGTGCAGGAGGAACAGTTTGAGAGACGCACACCATCCGCACTGTATCTTCAGTGGATACGTTACAGCTGGAATATCCAAATCAGTCTATGTGACCTTCCATAATAGAGGGTCCATTATTTGGAACAAGAGCACATCCTGACATTATTGTTGGTGAGGTCACAAGGTGAAAGTATCCTTTTGGATTTTGCTTTACATAAGCACCTTAGATTGATGTTCATTCATCTAATCCACGGTTTTTCTTCTCTGTTGCTGAATGTACTCTTATGACCACCTTTTGTATTATATATTGTATTATGTTGTGTATTGATTTTTGAGCGCAACTTATCACCTTTCTTCATATAATATGTAAAGGAAATCAAGGCTGCAAAAATTCAAAATGGACAGATTGTAGGACAAACCCCCAAAAATTCTTCAAATATATTAAGATTAAAAAGGTCATGTCTGAGCATGTAGGCATGTTACAAAATAATCTAGAGTTGGTGACTGAGGACAAAGAGAAGGCAAACACCTTCAGCTCTGTGTATACAAATGAGAATGGGGGGAATCTCGTGTCCATAATGGGGATGGTATTGACATAGCCCCAAATAATCCACAATGGCTCAAAATTTATATAATCCAGAAATATTTAGACAGAATAAAGGTGAATAAAGCACCTGGACCAGATGGCATACACCCACAGATCCTAAAATAATTGAGCTCTGTAATTTCAAAGCCATGGTTTCAATTTTTTTTAGGGACTCTTTAATGACTAATAGAACCACTGGATGAGGGTAAAGCTATGTGCCTATATTTAAAAAGGTATATCAAAAAGAGAAGGACAAAGGGTGTGAAACCCTGGGATTTTTTAACGGTGTTCACTTGATAAGGATAGAAATACAAAGTATTAAAAGTTTTAACATGTTTATTATAAAGGTAAAAAAACGAGCAATGATAAAAAAAAAACATCCATGTTGGGTGCAAGACATGTGTCCATAAGCAAAGATAATTGCACTCCGATCGCTCTACTAGTTTCGCTCAGATGAGCTTCCTCAGGAGCCTTCGATGTTTAGAGCAGATGGATGCTAAAAATGACAAGACACAAAACAATGGATGGACCGCAAGTTAGTGTTGTATGATACAAATTCAGACAAAAAAAAAATCAAAAAAATATATATGTTGGTTGAATTAACCAAAACAACATTATAGAATTATATGGTACATCAAAAAGGACATCAAATTGTAATCACGGTGCAAGCGGGGAACAAATTTTACCAATGCAGCCAAATCCAACCCATCAACAGGAGAAGGTCACATAAAGTTGATCTAGGAGATTCCCATAATTAGTTCAAAAAGCTAGCCCTCTGGATGGTCCCATCCATTCAATTGGAAACCACAGAAGGAAAAAGAGAAATGTGGAGTCCCTAAAGAATGTGAATAAAACACGGATAGGAACCCAAATCAAAAAGGAGATAAAGCACAATGGCATCACCAGAATGGGAACCACAGCTCCCAAACCAGACAGTGTTGAAGAATCAAACATCTCAAATATATCAAAAAGGTCCATACCCGTCACAAGGGTTGGAAAAATGTAGTCAATAAAGTTTGTCCGCTGGTTCATAAGCTGTGTCACATGAGACCACAGAAATGCGGAACAAATGCAAGGACAAGGTCCTGTAATATTGATGATGGGGATTGATCCTATACTGTCACCACAATTTAGGAACTAACATGCTGGGAATATGAAAGGGAAAACAAGATGTAAGAATGATAAACATTCAGTATACAATCAAGCAGTCCTCAATTAGGCACTGCATAAGTAGAAGGTAACTCACCTTGGTGGTTAAATGAATGGGTGCTGGACGAACATGGTGGAGAGCGATGTGAGCTCTCACTCTAAGGGAAGCGTCCTGACAGACATCGCGGTCCGAAGACCACGCTCTTTAAAGCCTTCCAATCCCGGCGACGTCTGATGTCACCGCCGGGAAGCGGACACACGTTTCAATACCCAGTGTGCAAGCATGAACCAGAGAAAACAGAAGAGGGAGTCGCGCGCACGTCATCACGGTGAAGCCAGGCACCAAGGAACGTCAGTGACGCAAGTGAAGCCCTGCGACCCCCCCGCAACGGCGCCATCTTGACCAAGGGAAAGGCCCTGTAGATGGTACGGGCTGGTGAGGGAAAACAGGATGGGTGGGAATATAACACCAAGGCTGGTTGGAAGCAGCCCATACTGTCTAAAATGCAATATAAGGAACATTACTCGGGAACTGGGTTGATTTGACTAGGGCTCACAAAGGAGCAGAAGATTGACCAAATAAATGGTCCATGGTGTGCCCAGGACGTCCGTGTGGCCCATAATGAACAGAAACCATCGAGGGGCAAGGAACAAAAAAATGTGAAACGATTAAAAGTTATCACTAATTAAATGACACTGGAGTTCAAAAATTTTGAAAATAGTTCACTAGATTACTTTATTAAGAAGAATTAACCCAGCAGTATTTTGACAGTTACGTCATTAGCTGAGTAGAGAGGGCTGCACAAGAAAAAGGAAATATTGGAAAAACAGAACCCAGCTTGCACAGTGATTAGAATGCACAATACATGCAAATACATCAGAGATTGCACTGAGTATAGAAAAAAAACCATTAATCAAACAGTGCAATATAGATACATAATTCATTTTGAGCCATTGTCTGAATTTGTATCATACAACACTAACTTGCTGTCCATCCATCGTTTTGTGTCTTGTAATTTTTAGCATTCATCTGCTCTAAAAATCGAAAGCTCCTGAGGAAGCTCATCTGAACGAAACTAGTAGAGCGATCGGAGTTCATTTATCTTTGCTCATGTCCAACATGGATGGTTTTTTATCATTGCTTGTTTTTTTACCTTAATAATAAACATGTTAAAACTTTTAATACTTTGTATTTCTACCCTTATCAAGTAAACACTGTTAAAAAATCCCAGGGTTTCAACACCCTTTGTCCTTCTCTTTTTGATATATATTTAACGGGATGTGGTGTTCGGATTTGAATGTTTATGCCCCATATTGCCTATTGTCAGTATATTTAAAAAGGGATTAAAGTCTTTACCAAGTAACTATAGACCTGCTAGTTTAACCAGAATGTTAACCCCCCTTCATGACCAGGCCATTTTGTGAAATACGGCACTGCCTTATTTTAACGGACAATTGCGCAGGTGTGCGACGCTGTACCCAAAAAAAACGTCTTCCCCCCCCCACAAATAGAGCTTTCTTTTGGTGGCATTTGATAAAACACCATTTTGAAATATATATATATATATATATATATATATATATATTTTACTTTCTGCTATAAAACATTCCCAATAGATAAATGTAAAAAATCAATTTAGGCCAAGATGTATTCTGCTACATATTTTTGGTAAAAAAAAAAAATCCCAGTAAGTGCTGCAGCACATCTACGGTGGGCAGTCGCTAAGCTGTAAATTTCTATAATTGGGTATGTGATCTGGCGCAGATCGGTCGCCCCGCTGCAGTAAATCTATGGTGGGCGGTCGCCAAGCTGTTAATTTCTATAATTGGGGTGATACAATAGTGATAGCGTCATGTTTTTTTTTCCAATAGAGCGGGGATATGCAATTAGCGGACCTCCAGCTGTTGCAGAACTACAAATCCCATGAGGTAGAGCAAGACTCTGACAGCCACGAGCATGACAGGCAGAGGCAGAGGCATGATGGGACTTGTAGTTTTGCAACAGCTGGAGGTCCGCTAATTGCATATCCCTGCAATAGAGGACCATCGCCCTTACGCGCATAAAACAATAACAGACTAAGCAAAACCCGCTGCGCCCTAGTGGGTGCCAAGCCCTCCACTAAGCCAATCAGGCATGTTGCCACCGTCAAAGGGACAGAAGTAATCACCACAGCGCCAGACCAAAACTCCTTGGCTACCTGGCAATGCCCAAAAAATGTGGCTAAAGTTGGCTGGAGATTGTGAGTAACGCCAACATTCTGCCGATGTTCCCGGGTAAATTTTGGACAACTTTGCTGGTGTGTAATATATCCTGTGTAGGAACCTAAATTTAATTAAGCGGTATTTAGCCGACACCGAGTGAAAGGGACACTCGATATATTGTGCCACTCATCTCCTCCCAAATCCAGAACCTCTGCCACCCACTGCTACCTGCACCTGGTTATCGAGGGGGGAGAGACAGGAAGAAGCTTTCTGATACAAAAAAAAAAAAAAGTATTTGTCCCGTATAGGAGTAGACAAAATTGAAGACCAAAGTTCCAGCTTAGTGGAGCCAAACTGGGAGACAAAAGCATGACGCAATTGGAGGTAGTGAAAGAGAGATGGATTAGGTAGGTCAAATTTCAATTCAGCAAATTATAACAACTTGCCCCCTCTAGTGACATCATCCAAGGTTTTAATCCCCTTTGACAGCCATATTATTGGATCTGGTATAGTGAGCAAACTGGGAAAATGTGGATTCCTCCACAGTGGTGAAGCCGGTGACAGGGTAGTAGAAGCAGGCGCCAGTAAATCCTGAACACTGTCCCAGGCCTTAATGGTGGCTTATATTGTACCCCATCAGTGGAAATTTAGCCCCAGAGCCTTGGTACATGAGGAGACACAGGCTCTCATAGGAGCCCAACACTGCTGCTTCCAAGATTGTGGCAGAATCTCCATCATCCCCAAGAAACCATCTATGTGCAAAAACTCCCAGGCCAGCCAAAAATTTTTTATAGAGATCAGGGAGAGCCAAGCCCTCTTGTCCCCATGGCTCCTGAAGTGCAGTAAGGCCTATTCTGGGAGGTGAGTTTCCCCATATGAAAGAACCAAACGTACGTGATGGAAAAATGAGCGGGGGAATCCAAATGGGAGAATAACGCAAAAGATATATATATTAAAAAAAAAAAAAAGTCAGTATCTTAATTTTCAGAAAGTTTATACGTCCTAGCACCGATAGGAGGAGATTCTTCTATACCTCAATTTTCCTTTTGAGGAGATCCACCAGAGGCAGCAGATTCAGACCAAAGTAATCCGCAGCCCTCGAAGATATGCAAACCCCCAAATAGGTAAACTGAGTGACCCACTGTAGTGGCAACCCAGGGTCCGCCGTCGCCCCGTCAAGTGGGAGAATAATTGATATATCCCAATTAACTTGTAGACGTGAAAATTTCACAAAGTTGTCCAAAATGCTGAGGACTGCTTGAAAAGAATTACCCGGATCCTTCAAAAACAGCAGCATATCATCCGCATACACACTAAACATTTTTTAATGTTCCCAATCTCAGGTGAGGAATGGAGCGCCGTGGCCAATGGTTCAATCATTAGGGAAAACCGGAAAGGCGATAAAGGGCAGCCCTAGTTTCCGCCTCAAAAAATTTGAATATGGAAGACCCATTTTTTAACACCATCTGAGGCCTACTGTATAATAAGGACACCCACTTACAATAATGTGGCCCGAACTCCATACGTTCCAACACCACTTTGGTATAGCCCCAATCAAAGCTTTGGCCATATTCAGCGAGACCATCACCCTAGTTCCAGTTATTTTGTGGGAGATCTGCAGATGAGTAAACAAACAATGGAGATTGGTGTCAGTAGACTGGCATGAAGCCAGTTTGGTCCACATCAACCAGGGCCGGGAAGACTATGGACAATCTGTTGGCCAAAACCTTAGTGAGAATTTTTAAGTCTGCATTAAGGAGAGCAAATGGCCTATAGGAGGAGGAACAGGTGAGATCCTTACCAGGCTTAGGGAATAGAACCACGTATGTGTCTAGCATGGAAGGGGGTAAAGATCCATTTTCAAAGCTATAAGAGTATAATGCCTGTAATCGAGGGCCTAGTGTGCCTTAGTATGGTCTATACCACTCCACCAGAAACCCATCTAGGCCCGGGGATTTGTTATGGGGAAATGAAGGAATGGATGCCTCCATTTCTTTAACCACTTAAGGACCGAGCCTGTTTTTCAGACTCAGTGTTTAAAAGTTAAAAACAATTTTTTTTGCTAGAAAATTACTTAGAACCCCCAAACATTATAAAAAAAAAATTCTAACACCCTAGAGAATAAAATGGCGGTCATTGCAATACTTTTTGTCACACCGTATTTGCGCAGTGGTCTTACAAGCACACTTTTTGGAAAAATTCACTTTTTTTAATTAAAAAATATAACAGTAAAGTAAGCCCAATTATTTTTTATATTGTGAAAGATAATGTTACGACGAGTAAATTGATACCCAACATGTTACGCTTCAAAATTGTGCCCGTTTGTGGAATGGCGTCGAACTTTTACCCTTAAAAATCTCCATAGGCGACGTTTAAAAAATTCTACAGGTTGCATGTTTTGAGTTACAGAGGAGGTCTAGGGCTACAATTATTGCTCTCGCTCCAACGATCGCGGCGATACCTCACATGTGTGGTTTGAACACCATTTTCATATGCGGGCACTGCTCACGTATGCGTTCGCTTCTGCGCATGAGCTCGTCGGGACGAGGCACTTTTTAAAAAAAAAAAAAATCGTATTTATTTTACTTTGATTTTAAAACAGTTTTCTTTTTTTTTTTTTAATTGGGTCCCTTTTATTCCTATTACAAGGAATGTAAACATCCCTTGAAAATAGAAAAAAGCATGACAGGTCCTCTTAAATATGAGATCTGGGGTCAAAAAGACCTCAGATCTCATATTTGGACTTAAATGCAATTAAAAAAAAAATTTGTCATTAGAAAAAAATAACAAAAAAAATTTCCCTTTAAGACGTATGGGCGGAAATGACATTTTGATGTCGCTTCCGCCCTGCAGTGATATGGAGACGGGTGACATCTTCCGCTTACTCGTCCCCAGGCCACTTACAGAAGGACCCGATCGCCTCTGCCGCTACCGACGGCTCCGGTAAGCGGCGGGAGGGGAGGGGCACCTCTCCCGCCGCCAATGGTGATCTTGCGGTGAATGCGCCGCAGAGACCACCATTATCGTAAACAGGACCGCTCACTGAAAAGATGGATACCTCGGTTGTGGCAGCAGCTGCTGCCGTTACCGAGATATCCATCTTTAAAGTGCCGATGTATATGTACAGGAGTCGGTCGGCAAGTGGTTAAGGGTAATATCCTGTTCAAAACACGCTCTATCATCTGCCTCTAAAGAGGGGATAGGAAGACTGGAGAGAAGGTCTGTCAACTCTGTTATATCATAAGGTGGTATAGGAGAATATAGAGCTGAACAGTACTCTATAAAATCGATGCATGGCACACTAACTGGTGCCCTCTGATCTGCTACCAACATCGCCAGCAGCTTACCATTTTTGTCACCCTTTTCAAAAAGTTATTCAGCTCTATGAACCAAGGCAGTGTGTGCCGAGTCTGTATCAAATAAGACAAGTTGACGTTTAGCCCCCTCTAGTGATGCAAAAAATAGGATTTTTTTATTCACCGTAAAATCCCTTTGCCCTGGTTCACACTGGTGCGATTTACAAATCTTATGTTTTGAGTGCGATTTGGCACTTCGATTTCTTTCCCAGTCACTTCTGATTTTGTTCTGATTTCTTTTGTATTTGTTTGCGATTTCTGGAGCCTACTTGCGATTTGCAGATAGTATGATTTGTACTTATTCCAATGAAAACCAAGCTGATTTGTGACTTAATAAAGATAGCAGCGCTGGCTGTGAAAAAACTCACGAAAACACCTGCTAGGGGAGGGGACAGATCAACTGAAGCTGCAATGACATCACCAAAAAAAAAAGACTGCTCCAAATCGCACTGATATAAACAGCACTGCGATTTCAGGTCGATTTACATAGCACTCTATGGATGTTAAATCGACCTGAAATCACAAAAAAGTAATACAAAAACCTTTTGGAAATCGCTAGTGTCTTGTGTCGCACCAATTAGCACATTTTCAATTAAATCCATGGGGTGCGACTTCAGGTACGATTTTGAAATCGCATGTCGCACCTGAAAATCGCACCAGTGTGAACCAGGGCTTTCTCTGAGTTCATGGACGGACACAGCCTTAATCTTGACAAAGTGGGTATTAGCCTTCCTTTAGGAGTGACTAGGCAGAAAGTGTTAACTTCAAAGCTGAACAGCCCCACCCAGGGGGCGGTCCTACTGACTATAGCCCCTCAACCTGCACGAAGCAGATCAGTTCGTCAAAAGCAGTACAAACTTAAAAAAAAAAGAGGGGTGGGTGCCGTGTCCGTCCATGAACTCAGAGAAAAGGATTTTACGGTGAGTAAAAAAATCTTATTTTCTCTTTCGTTCATGGACGGACACAGCCTTAATCTTGACAAAGTGGGACGTCCCAAAGCATTGTCAAAAATGAGGGGTGGGAACAGCATTAAAACTTCACCCCAAAACAAAAAAGAGCTCCTCAACGGAGGAGTTGCAACTCTAAACAGCCATCTGCAATACCTTGCGGCCGAAGAAGCATTCGAAGATGCACACACATCAACTTATAAAGTTAGTGAAAGTGTAAACGGACGACCAGGTCGCCGCCTTACACACCTGGAAAACAGACGCTTGATGCTCTCAGAGCTCGGACAGCATCCAGAAATACAACGTGGTCTCCTAGGATTCGACGGATGAGGACACAAGGATGGCAGTACAATGTCTTCCCTGAGATGGAAGGTCGCAACGACCTTCGGAAGAAAGGCAGCTGTGGACGCAGCACCACCTATCCTTGTGGAAGATCAGATAGGGAGCCTTGCATGACAAGGCTGCCAGCTCAGAAACCCGTCTTAACCGACGTAACAGCCACCAAAAAGACCACTTTCTGAGAAAGTGTCGACAAGGGAATCTTCCTGATGTCCAACGGTGGTTTCTGAAGCACTGAGAGGCTATGCCGTTAATCTAAGAGGCACCTATTGCCCTGGTCGAATGCGCCGTGACAGGGAGGCGCCCGACCCTTTATGGCATAAGCCTGAATCATGATCTGTCGGATCCAGCTTGAGATGGTGGCCGACGAGACTGCTGGGTCCTTCTTGGGACCAGCCACCGAAACAAACAGTGAGTCTGAACTCCGGAACGGAGCAGTAACAGACAAGTCTACTCTTAGAGCTTGGACAACGTCCAAGGAATGCAATGTCGTCTCCTTAGGATTCGACGGATGATAACACAAGGATGGCAGTACCATGTCTTCCTTGAGATGGAAGGTCAAAAACGACCTTAGGAAGAAAAGAAGGCTGCGGACGCACCACCACCTTATCCTTGTGGAAGGTCAGATAGGGAGCCTTGCATGACAAGGCTGCCAGCTCAGAGGCCATGCCGTTAAAGGCCTTAACTAAAGGCAGGATGGCATATGGGACCTTTCGACAGCAGGTCCTCTCGTAGCGGTAGATGCCAAGAGACGTCTGCCTCAATCGCCATGCCGTTAAGGCCATTGACTGTAAGCAAGATGGTGTATGGGGCCTTGCAACAGCAGGTCCTCTCGTAGCAGTAGACGCCAAGGGACATCTGCTATACAAGCCCCCACGGAGGTAGTGGAGGGCAAACCGGAGGGGCCACATGCCGAACCCCCTGTACAACGTTCTCACTAGAGAGTGAGCCACCAGGGGTCATTGAAAAAAAGACAGCCAGGGCAGATATTTGCCCCTAATTGTACTTAGCAAAAATTTTGGTCCGCCCCATGCTGTAAGAACAGCAGGACTCTGGAATCAAATAAGTACGCGGATGCCACCTCATTTCCTCACAAGTGAATATGTAGGTCTTCCAAGTGCGATGGTAAATCTTCCTAGAGGACGATTTCCGAGCACTCCTCATAGTAAGAACTCTGAGTCTGACAGCCCCGGTCTCTTAGCACCTGGCTCTCAATAGTCATGCCATTAAAGCCAGTGACTAAAACAGGATGGCGTATGGGACCTTGCAACAGCGGATCATTTCTTAGCGGTAGACGCCAAGAGGCGCCTACTATCAGACGCACTAGATCGGCGTACCAAGGAAGCCGAGGCCATTCCAGAGCAATTGGGATTCTTGGAATTCTCTCTGCCTCCAGTCTGTGAAGCAGATGAGGAAAGAACTTCGGAGGAGGGAAGGCACAGATTTAGCCGGTACTGACTCCATGGTGCCACTAACGCATCTTTTGCGTCTGCCCATGACTCTCTCGCGTCTGCCCATGAGTCTCTTTACCTGGCCACCGACCTCAATACCTTCCGATTGAGTCGAGAAGCCAGAAAATCTACATCTACATTCCACCGCGCGCCGTGGTGTTGTCCGACTTGATCCTGACTGGACGCCTCTGTAGCCTCTTAGACCATGTGGAGAGGCACAGCCTGATCGGCCGGAAATTCCGGTTTCGGCAAGTGGGTTTCCTCCGGAGTCCAGCGACCCTGGTCGACTGAACCCCCCAGACTCCCCCCCCCCCCCAACCGGTAAGGCTGGCGTCAGTCGTGATCACTATCCAGTGAAAAGGAAGAAACGACTTCCCGGACAGAAGTGCTGCTGATGTCAGCCACCAAACTAGGGAGGTCCTGACTAGGTGGCTCACCCAGATTTGACAATCCAGGGATGATGGGCACTTGTCCCATCTGGACAGACTTTCCTTCTGTAACACTCGCATGTGAAATGCGCATATGGTACCACCTCAAAGGAGGCTATCATGAGGCCCAGGACTCGCCTGTAAAAGCGGTGCGACGACCATCCTGGGGATGTCAACTGCCGCACCGCAGCCCAAAGGGTCTGTGACTTTCCCATAGGGAAAAAACTTTTGCCTCTGAGGAGTCCAGAGTCAACACCAGCTATACTAGGAGTCGAGTCGGTACCATACTGACTTCCGAGTGTTCAGCACCCAAGCCAAGTATCAGAGGGTCTGACGGGTTATAGACACGCTCACCTCTAACTCTGAGGTTGTGTGGCCCTCAGAAGAATCTCGTCCAAGTAGCCAACGATATCGATGCCACGCTGCCTTGGCCAGACTCAGGGCGAGCACCCTGGTGAACACCCTCGGTGCTGATGCCAGGCCAATAGGGGTGCCACCCTCTGGTGGTGGTCTTCCCCGGCCGCAAAGTGTAGCCGTCTCTGATGCCTGGGGCATCTGAGGACCTGCAAGTATGCGTCCTTGCATAGGATGCAAGAAATCCCCCCGGATGGAGGGCAGCGATGGAACCAACTCCCTCCGGAAACTTTGTACCTTCACAAAGCAATTGAGGGGCCTGAAATCCAAGATTGGGCGAACATCCTCCTTCTTGGTACTACAACAGGTCTGAGTAAAAACCCATGAACAGTTCCTGTACTAAAAACAGGAATATCACCCTGCGTATCCGCCGGTCTTGAACCGCCCTATCTAGGTCTTTCCGACGAGTCGGCTGAAGCTGGCGGTTGAAAGAAACAAATATAAATCTGTTTGGAGGGCAAGAGGAAACTACTTCCCAAACACACAGGTCGGGGATCTGAGATGTCCACCAGGTCGCAATTTTGCGAACACGTCCCCCTATCCGAGAGATGGGTGGGGACAAACCTTTATGCGGACGTAGATTTGTCCGCAGGCTTGTTAGGCTTGTGAAATCAGGGACGCTTTTGTCCCTCAGCAGGCGCCTTATCGGCCTTGGGTCGTCCATTTGCCGCACTAGGCGGACGAAAAAAACGCTTGTTCGAGGTGAAGCAGGGCCGTAGCCCATGGCGTGGCTCCTTGACCCTTTTTTGGATTGTGGGAGCAGCTTGCTCTTACCTCCTGTGACATTTATAATTTCATCCAGGGATGCTCCTGTCGCCCTTAAAGGGCAAATCCATCAGGGCTTTATTGGAAGATTGTTCCGCAGACCAATCTTAACCAAAAGTAGACGGCGTAACACCATTGCATAGCTAGAAGCTCTGGCTAAAAGAGGAATTGTGTCCAAGGCTGATTCGCAAACTAATTTTAGGCCCTGTACCATTGGTCAGCTAGGGCTGTCCGGGGAAACCTGGCGTGCCTTTAACCCATTGTGCAGCATCTTTGCCCATTCAGTGAGTGTCTGAGACACCGGGGCCCCAACTATCGTCGGGCGCACAGCCGAACCCACTACCATGTACAGGTTGCGGGTGATCGCCTCAGCCTTCTTGTCCACAGGGTCCTTGAAGGCAGGAGCGGTGGCCAACTTGTTTTAGCCTGGACATAGAAGGGTCCACTATCGGGGCGAGGTCCATCTTTTTAGGAAACGCTCTTCAAGAGGGTAACACATCGCCATATTTTTAGGGACTGAAAAAACCTTCTGTGGTTTGTCCCACTCCTCGTATAAAAGTCTATATAAAAAGACGCACAAGGAAACACCTTAACAGTGTGGGTCGCCTTACGGAACCCAAAGGGGACCGGCACTTCTCTTTTTAGAGTGTCTTGCACTGTGGTGAGAGGGTCACTTACCAGAACCCTATTGCGTACTGACCCGGATCCGGGCTTCTGACACCATGCTGACCCACGTGCCTGACACAGTTCAAGGCAGGGCACAGCAACCCATCCTCCTAGCTGCAGCAGAGACGAGGGGTTCCCACCCAGAGGACTCACCACCCTGGAACAGAGTACGGTTGCCACTTGGTAAAGCTGCTTCCTTGTCAGCTATGCAGTCTGACCCTTCAGCAGCGTGTGTCTGACAGTCTGCACCGTCTAAATGAGGTCTGATAGACAGCAAAAAAGATGGCTGCCGAGCGGCCACTAGAGGCCAAACGACGACGGATAGAGCGTGATGGCACCAAGAAAATGGCCGCCGAGCGGCAACTAGAAGCCCACACAGTGTGGCTACAAAACTATGGCCACCGACCATAGTAGGGGCTGGCCACCGGGCGTAATAGAGCATGGGGCCCAGGACAGAGGCCGCTAGAGGCAGACATAGCGCGGCCACAAGAACATGGCCGCCGTATCAGCAGAATATCACAAGAAAGTAAACACAGCAGGATCACCAAAAACATGGCCGCCGAGCGGAAGATAGAGGCCAATACAGCGGGCCACAAGAACATTGCAGTCAGTGCAGCCGAAAGTAAACAGCAGTGGATCACCAAAAACATGGCCGCCGAGCGGAAGCTAGAGACCAAATACAGCGCGGCCACAAGAACATGGCCGCCAGTGCAGCTGAAAGTAAACAGCAGTGGATCACCAAAAACATGGCCGCTGAGCAGAAGCTAGAGGCCAAATACAGCGCGGCCACAAGAACATGGCCGCCAGCGCATATAGACAATACAGCATGGATCACAGCAAAAATGGTCGCCGTCAGCATGGAGCAGAACACACAGGTAAGCAAATCTCTTTTAAGCAGCTTATAACAATGCTTTAGCGGACGTACATATACAGTTCCCCACAGGTGAACCGCCGCCCCAGCAGCTAGCTCAGAGAGCCTAGGGAGGAGGGAAGATAGAACCCCCTACTCACCTCTCCAGGAATGCCCAGCTCTTTCTTCCTGCCGAAGCAGGGGATTAATACTTACCCTTCCTTTATGATTATGCTGGAAGCATCCCAGACAGATCATCTTCCGCATGGTGACGCAGATGACTGTCGGCCAGGCTACTGCGACTCGGCCGTATAGACGGTCCGATACAAGCCCTGGAGCGTATAGCTCACCGGCCACCCGTAGAGCGACGGGCATGTCATGGACAATCCAGCGCGTAGCTACGGTCGGCACGCGCTTAATGGCCGAAACAGGGGATACTACAAGGATCCAGCCTGTCACCCAGTTGGCAGTTGATCGAAGATCACAGGAACAAAAATAAAAATAAAAATAAAATGATAAAATTTCAATCTGGAATTAAAAAAACCTCCAGGCCTATTAGCCTTAGCTAGGCAGAAAAAAACTGACCTGCTTGGTGCAGGCTGAGGGGATATAGTCAGTAGGACCGCCCCCTGGGCGGGGCTGTTTAGCTTTGAAGGTAACACTTTCTGCCTAGTCACTCCTATAGGAAGGCTAATACCCACTTTGTCAAGATTAAGGCTGTGTCCGTCCATGAACGAAAGAGAAAAAAAATTGCATCTCTACAACTGTGGTCCCATTGGAGAGGCTACCCTCTCTGTCCTGGTGACCACTGTCAAAAACAAAGTAATGGAAAGTTTAAAATTGTAAAGATATTACTAGGACAGGGGGTATATCTTCCAAGAAGGACACTTCATTTGTCACAAAGGCATGTGAAATCCCCTCTCACTTCAGAGAGAAACATTTAGTGGCACAGACAGAAGTATTTAGTCTTCTTTGCAGGTAACAGCCTGTGGTAATAGCACTGTGTAGTGTAAAACCCAGCTCATTAGAAGTGGGGGAAAAAAAAAAAAAAAAGTAATGCTGAAAGCAGAAGATAATGATGTATAAATGTTGGTTTAAAGACTCGCACGCACCCTAATCAATTAAACCACCACTGCGCACATGAAAATAAAAGGTTAACCTAACAAGCTGCCAACTTAAACAAAATAGTAGTGTAAAAATAGGATTTTTATAACAGCTTACCTGTAAAATCCTTTTCTTGGAGTACATCACGGGACACAGAGCGGCATAATCATTACTATGTGGTTATATAGTTTACCTTCAGGTGCTGGCACTGGCAACTTCCAAACCGGAAGTACCCTCCCCTATATAAGCCCCTCCCATCCAGGAGCACCTCAGTTTTGTAGCAAAGCAATAAGTGTCCCCAAAAGAGGGGTGGGAGCTCTGTGTCCCGTGATGTACTCCAAGAAAAGGATTTTACAGGTAAGCTGTTATAAAAATCCTATTTTCTTTCTCGTACATCACGGGACACAGAGCGGCATAGTCATTACTATGTGGGATGTCCTAAAGCAATGCCCAATGAGGGGGGGGGGGGGTACACCATACATAAGCTGAGCGCTATCAGACATGAGGATCTTTTGCGGCCTGCAACACACTGCGCCCAAAGGCGACATCCTCCTGACTTCTAACGTCCACCTGGTAGAACCTAGTAAACGTGTGTACTGAAGACCATGTTGCGGCCTTACAGATTTGAGCCAGGGAGGCCTGGTGATGCACTGCCCATGAAGTTCCAACTGCTCTCGTGGAGTGCGCCCTAACTTTGAACGGAGGCGGTCTCCTTCTCAAGCCATAGGCTTGCATAATGACCTGTCGAATCCACTTGGCTAAAGTAGATTTTGACGCTGCCTGACCCTTTCTGGGGCCTTCCGGCAGAATAAACAAAGTATCCGTTCTGCGAATCTGAGCAGTGGCTTTTAAATAAACTTTAACTGCTCTTACTACATCCAAAGAATGTAATAATTTTTCCTCTACTGAACTAGGCTTGGGGAAAAAAGAAGGAAGAACCACATCTTGGTTCAAATGAAACCTCGATATCACCTTAGGAAGAAAGGCTGGATGAGGACGTAACACTACTCTGTCCTTATGGATAACCAGATATGGCTCCCTACAGGACATAGCGGCTAATTCCGACACTCTTTTAGCCGAACAAATGGCTACTAGAAAAATCAATTTCCTGGTGAGAAGAACCAAGGGAATGTGCTGTAATGGTTCAAATGGTTGTCTCTGTAGAACCGACAGAAACAGGTTTAAGTCCCATGGACATATGGGAATCTTAACCGGAGGGCTAATACGCATCACTCCTTGTATAAAGGCTTTGACTAGTGAATGCGAAGCCAAGGGCCTCTGAAAAAATATTGACAAGGCCGAAATCTGACCCTTGATAGTACTCAAGGCAAGCTTCCTATCTACAGCCCACTGTAGGAAGTCCAGAATCCTACCTATTACGTACTTACGTGGATGCCATTTCTTGGCCTCACACCAGGCGATGTATGCCTTCCAGATTCTATAGTAGATCTGCCTGGATACCGGCTTCCTGGCATTGATCATGGTAGATACCACAGGATTAGAGAGACCTCTCTTTTTTTAGAATGTGGGCTTCAATAGCCAGGCCGTCAAACCTAGGGCTGGTAAGGAAGGGTGGTATATCGGTCCTTGCGAAAGCAGGTCCGGACGATGTGGGAGGGTCCAAGGACTCCCCACAGACATTTTTACAATCTCCTCGTACCATGCTCTTCGGGGCCACGCTGGAGCCACCAGAATCACTGGTTTCTTTTCTACCCTGATTCTGCAGAGTAATCGAGGTAACAATTGTGGCGGTGGGAATGCATATATCAGCTTGAACTGATCCCAAGGGAACACTAGGGCATCCGAGCCGCAAGCTAGGGGATCCCTTGTCCAAGAGACAAACCTGTCCACCTTTGCGTTGAATCTGGATGCTAGCAGATCTACATCCAGTGTTCCCCACCGCTGACATATTGTCCGGAAAACCTCGGGGTGAAGGGACCATTCCCCTGGGCATAATTGTTGGCGACTTAGAAAGTCCGCCTTCCAATTCTCCACTCCTGGAATGAATACCGCGGATATGGCTGGGACATATCTTTCTGCCCATTTCAGGATGCAATTTACTTCCCTCTGGGCTGCACGACTCCTGGTGCCACCCTGATGATTGATATATGCCACTGCCGTGGCATTGTCCGATTGAATTCTGACAGGGGACCCTTGGAGTTTGGATGTCCATGCTACTAGGGCATACCGGGCTGCTCGTATCTCTAAGAGATTGATGGGCAGGGCCTTTTCTGCATCCGACCATCTGCCCTGGAGAGACCATTGCTCCAGTACTGCTCCCCAGCCTATAAGGCTGGCATCTGTAGTGACCACCTTCCAAGAAATCGGACTGAAGGATTTCCCTTTTTCCAGATTCTGGGGAACCAACCACCAACGGAGGCTTTTGCGAACGGAAGGGGACAAGGACATTGGTAAGTCTAGGGCCTGAACTCTTTTGTTCCAGGCTGACAGTATAGCCCTTTGCAAATTCCTTGAATGGAATTGACCGTAGGGTACTGCTTCGAATGATGCCACCATTTTTCCCAGCAGCCTCATGCACAGGCGTATGGATGGCTGTCTTTTTGTACCCACTAGGTGGATCAAATCTCTCAAAGACGACACCTTTTCTTGAGGCAAGAAAATTTTTCTCTGGTCTGAATCCAGCCTTAGCCCCAAGTATTCCAGACTTTTGACTGGTTTTAGGGCTGACTTGTCTCGGTTGATAATCCAACCGTGATATTCCAGATACTCGATTGTCTCGTGAACAACCACTTCTAGTTTTTCCACTGAGTGGTCTATCAGCAACAAGTCGTCTAGATATGCCATTATCGTTACACCTCGTGTTCTTAGATTGGCCAATAATGGGGCCAGAATTTTTGTGAACACTCGTGGTGCTGTGGCCAGACCGAAGGGTAAGGCTCTGAACTGAAAATGGCGCCCTTCTACTGCAAAGCGTAGAAATTTTTGGTGGACTGGAAAGATGGGAATGTGCAAATAAGCATCTTTGATGTCGATCGAGGCTAACCATTCCTGCCCTTGTAGGGCAGTGGCCACCGATCGGATCGATTCCATCCGGAAAGTCCTGATATGTAGGAATTTGTTTAGCCCTTTTAGATTTAATATGGGCCTCACGTCCCCGTTTGGCTTCGGGACTGTAAAGAGGTTTGAGTAAAACCCGAACCCCCATTCTTCCAGGGGAACCTCTATAATTACTGCTTGGAGCAATAATTGTTCTAGTGCCAACAGGAGGGATCCTCTCTTCTGGGGATCCCTTGGCACGTTTGACCTTATAAAATGGGAACGAGGGGACTCCAATTTGTATCCCAGACTTACTGCGGAGAGCACCCATCTGTCTCTGATCGTGTCCCGCCAGGTCTCTGCGAACAACTGAAGTCTTCCCCCCACCCGATTGAGTGGGGGCAACCCTTCATGCATTTGACTTTGGGGGAGGTTTTGTACCTCTCCTGACCCAGGGTTTCTTGTTACCCTGGAATTGTCCCTGACTTTTACCCCCGGGATTTGACCGAGGAGGCCGTCGGAACTGTTTCACAGCCGATGTCCTAGGGACTGGAGAAGCAGGCCTCTAAAAAGAGGGACCTCTAACTCTGTTTTTAACCGGCAAGAGTGTACTTTTACCGCTGGAAATTTTCTGGATATATTTGTCCAGGTCTTCCCCGAATAAGCGTTCACCATGAAATGGGAAGCTGACCAGCAATTTTTTACAGGGAGCTTCAGCAGACCAGTTTTTGAGCCACAGAAGTCTACGCATATGTACTACAGACAGCGTAAGGCGGGAGGCCTGATGGATTGAATCCTTTATAGCGTCAACCGCAAAGCATAAGGCTCTAGGTAGATCAGCTAGGGCAAGAGCCTGCTGATCTGGCAAGTCCCTTAAGACCTGTTTCAACTGATCCTTCACTGCTTGGCAGACCCCAATAGCTGCCACTGCTGGTTGTGTAACCAAGCCTGCTGTAGCAAAAGCAGATTTTAATAAGGACTCCAATTTTTTATCTATTGGGTCCTTGAACATTTGGACATTATCCACTGGACATGTCAGTGATTTATTCACACAAGAGATGGCTGTGTCCACTGTAGGGACCCTCCATTTTTTTGATGAACTTATCCTCCATGGGATAGACCACCTGAAATCTCTTGGGAGGAGTAAATATTTTATCAGGATGCTCCCAATCCTGGTAAATGAGCCCTTCCAGTAAAGGATGGATTGGAAAGGAACAAACAGTCTGGGGAGCTTTTAGCGACCCCAACGAGGAGACAGAAGTGGATGATGGCTCCGCAAGGGGCATTTTAAATGCTGATCGGACCATGTTAGTCAGGGACTGAACCCATAATCTTTCAGCATGTGATGCTGAGAATGGCTCTTCCACTGTTGATTCCTCTACAACAGAATCGACCTCATCCTGATCCCCTTCAGGTAGGTCGATCCCTGTATGGGACTGTTGCTCTGCTAACAGGTACTCTGAGGGAGGAGACGGAGATCGAGCGCTATTTCCCTGTGACAGGGAAGCAGCGATCAATGTTGTCAATCTTTCTTCCAGTCCTCCCAGAGCTAAGGAAAAAACCTCCTCTGTTACATACACAGGAGCAGGTGAACTGAGGACAGCCACAGTACCAGGTACTCCTGAGGGTGCTCTACGGTCACTAACCTCTGATTCTTCAGGGGAGATTGGTGCAGCCGAAGCATGCCCAAGATCCTCAGAGCCCGATGGAGACCCCCTATGCTTCCTGGGATTTTTAGTCCCGGAGTTTTTAGACGGCATATTCCTAAGCCCAAAGCTGAGGTATTCCAGCCGAAATACACCACTTACTGACAATAGTCTAGCACAATTGCTGCTATAAAAACAGTTGGTGTCTACTAATGTGCCCTTCTATGGGGATGCCTGCATCAACCGCTTGCTGTATGCCTTTTTTAAATGTTGCCAGCTCTGTCTCTGCACTCCATAGCCAGCTCACAACACATAATTGTGCCTTTTAACATGCTGGGACAGAGCGTCATCCCCCAAGCTCCGCCCCCTTTCCCAGCTCACCTCTATATATATTAAAGGGGGCTCCCGGATTCCGATAAGCCCCCCGCCCGCAGACCCCGACAACCAACGGCCAGGGTTGACGGAAAGAGGCCCTGTCCTCATCAACATGGGGGCAGGGTGCTCTGGGGTGGGGGGGCCGCAGGTCGCCCCCCTGCCCCAGAGCACCAAACCACCCATGTTGAGGGCATGCAGCCTGGTACGGTTCAGGAGGGAGGGGGGGCCGCTCTCTCGCCCCCCCCTCTTCCCCTGCGGCCTGCCAGGTTGCATGCTCGGATAAGGGTCTGGTTTGGACCTCGAGGGGGACCCCCACGCCGTTTTTTCGGCATAGAGGTTTCCCCTTCAAATCCAGACCAGACCCAAGGGCCTGGTATGCTCCTGGAGGGGGAACCCATTCCGTTTTTTTCTTTAAAAATTGGCGTGGAGTTCCCGCTCAGGTTTCATACCAAACGCAGTGCCTGGTATTGGCGGGAATCCACGTCGGATCTCCGTCTACCGGCAATGCGTGTCGCTCATCGTGAAAGGAACATTTTTCCTTTCCCGATGACGAGACAGCTCGGCGCTGGCTCTCGTGACGGAGCTCATAGGGTGTCAATCTCGCCGCTAGAAGTGGCGAGATTGACACAATATCAGCGGCACCTACTGTATATTCAATAAATAACGTCCATTAGTGAATTCAAAAGTGAAATATATCATACACTCTCAAAAAAAGGAAGGGGCTGAAAAACGCAAACCAAAAAAGAAAATTTCTCCAAAAGTGTATCCAAGTGTTTCAACTTAAAAAAAGCACTCAAAGTCCATAACTTGATATAAAAAGAAATTCCTTCCACCAACACCGCTGTGACTGTGACTCCTCTATCAAAGGTATTGCACTCACCAGAATAATTAGCTTAGCATTCTCATGCATAAGCAATCAGGCTTTAAATACACCACTCACGGTGATTGCAGCTTTTCCAGTAATGTTCACTCAATACTCGATGTGAATATGCAAAAAAGAAGAAGTGCTTCCAATAGTGTAATACTGTCAGATAACCATTTATTTAAAAGGCACACGTAAACTTCAAACATTGCACTCACATCACTTCAGAGAACAAAAAAGCTCTTCACAAATAGAAGGTGTTTCACAGCAGAACTTCAGGTAAAAAACTTCACACAAAAGAGGGTTGTTGCGGTATACTATGATGTATCGTGGTCACAGCGGACCCAAAGTAAAACCGGCACTCTCACCCTCCACACGCCCGCCTCATCTCCTGGACCTCAAATCAGCTCAACAGCCGGTGCTTACGAACGTTATTTCTCACTTAACGCTTGCCACACAGCCACGCCCAGACATGTTTCGTCATACGGACTTATTCATTGGGATTGGCTGAGCGGCAAAACCACCTCCCCTTTATACTCTCACCGAATCCATTACTAATCCGGCATTCAGAGCGCTTGCGCAATACATGTGTCTCCGTGACCGCGATACATCCGCTTTAGCTTCTTGCCGCTCGGTCATACAGGACATGAATGTATTAATGCTAAACAATTTAAACCATATAATAATTTAAATGTGCTTCAAAACCAAATTACGTAAATTATATATTTAAAAGCTGCGGGCAGATCCTATATAATGATGGATATTAACCTAAATGCGATATACAGAAATCACATCATTCTACACACACCGCCTCATAACTGAGACACAAATGAGGAGGATATGTTCCAGATGCATTACCAGTATACAAAAATTACCTAACTATGACCTCAAAGTGATATAAAAAAAATATTTTTTTACATATATGTACATAACTCCTGTTCATCTCTAAGAACTAATCATTAAACATATATCAGTACAAAATACTCTAAAATTCTATTTAAAATGAATATTAAAAATGGTTAATAAAACAATTTAAATCTAATTCGATATTCAACCCTCTCGGATAAAGACTCTTCAAAAGGAAAATCCATTTAGTTTCCCTCTTTGATAGATCCCTCACCTGATTAGAGCCCCTCAAAGAGGGTTGCATAATGTCTATACCACAAAATTGCAGAACCGACGGGTCAGGGCCATGTTTGTCTCTAAAATGTAAAGACACGCTATATTTAAAACCCTTCCTGATGTTGGCTAAATGTTCCGCTATACGGACCCTCAGTAGGCGTTTTGTTCTGCCCACATAATACAGGCCGCATGGGCACCACAACAGATACACAACATAGGAATAATTGCATGTTATGAAGTGATCTATTGCAAAACCCCTCATTATCTATGCGGCCCCTATTACTGATCTTCACAGTTCTGCAACAGATGCACCTACGGCATGAATAAAAACCTTTAAAATCAATTGACAAGTTTTTTATTGGGGGATCCAGGATCTTCTGTACCACCTTATCCCCAAAATTGGGGGCCCTTCTATAAATACATTTTGGTCTTTCTGGCAGGACACTACACAAATCTCTATCTCTGCACAGTATATACCAGTATTTGGAGAAGATGTTCTCTATCTCCCTATACTGAAAATGAAAATCAGAGATAAAGCCCCATATTTTGTTTAAGTTGGCAGCTTGTTAGGTTAACCTTTTATTTTCATGTGCGCAGTGGTGGTTTAATTGATTAGGGTGCGTGTGAGTCTTTAAACCAACATTTATATTTCTACTTTTTGTACCATCTGCAGCCATGGAAGCATTCACATTTCTGTCTAATAGACAAATAGACCCTGAGTGTATATTCTCCTCTAACCAGGAAATGACAGTGTGAGGAGGATATCACAGGGATTTTAAAAACTCTAGAGAATTTATTAGAGAAACAGGTGAAAACCTGGTGGGACATTTTTACATTCGAACACTACGTGAAGGAAAATCTCATTTTCAGAAGTCTACGCTGGGAGGTATCCCCCCAGGATGGTCTATCTGATTCCAAATATATGGATGAGTGGTTCGAATTTTTTAACAGGGTGGGCAGAGACCTTCAATGTTTGGTTTTAAAGAGAAAACGGATCAAATTAGATAGACTTAATGAAAGTATAAGTTTACAAAAAAATAAACTGGATCCTTTAAATGAATCCAGCCAAGTGAAGGAATTTAACATTAATATGCGGAAAAAATTTGAGAAAGTGGACAGGGATACACAAAGAAAGAAAGTTAAAAAATACAACAGAGACTCAAGTGATTTTAAGAGTAATAATGTTTTTTTATGGCAGAATGCCAGTACAGCCACAGGTACTGGTGCTGAAACGATAGAAGGTACCAATGAGACAGCGGTTGACAGAAAAGTGACAGTTGAAAATATACCATTAAAAAATAATCCAACTAAGGGGGAAGTGACCTCTAACCCCAGAGGTAGACCAAATACTCCTAGGGGAAATCGTACCAGTACTCCTGGAGGCCACCGTAGCAATACCCCCAAAGTGAACCGTAATGGGGGACCTCAGGAAAAGAGAGGGAATCAATCTGGAGGTAATCATTATGGTGGAAATTATAATAATCTCTGATATGGAGAACAGAATGGGGGAAATGATTACTCCCATAATTACCAATCTGATCAACAGTATTGGAATCAATACCCTTCTAATCAATATGGAGATCAGAGATATGCGATACCTACACAAAATAGATATCAAGCCCTTGGATATGATGAGTATAATGGATATAACACACAACAATATCCGTCTTTTTTAGATGGGGGGGGGGTACACCACGAGGAAACCCTCACCCTGTAAACAACAAGGGAAGAGGGAGGACCCCAGCCCCATATTACCCGAACAGAGATGTGGGCCCTTACCACAGAGAAGGAGAGGATGCCGTGCAGGGAGGAGAAAACAATCCCAGAAAGAGAAGAAGGAATCACTAGATGCCGGCATCTTCAATTTAAGTAAAATAGAACTCAGTCATAAAGAAAAAAATATTTTAAATCTAGGCTTGAAATGTGCACCCTGTAAGGGTATGAATAAGTTTGATGTCTATATTGACACGCACAAATTTATTCGTACAATAAATATGAAAAAATATTTTTTGCGTCACCCTTATGATACATCTAGAAGATCTATTAATGAACAAGTGAGAGTAGATAGCGGCCTGCGAAATAAATCTATTTTTAATCCACAAATTTTCAATAACCATTATGTTGAGGTGTTAAAAATTTGGTACTAAAGGATATAGAGGAACTCCCACCGAAAAAGCGAGTAAACCCAGAGTATATCAGGGAAGGTATTAAATCTTTAGAAGATAGACGAGACATCGTAATCCGCCCGGCGGATAAAGGGGGAGGTGTTGTACTTTTGGATAAAGTTTTTTACCACAACCAATTAGTGGAGTTGTTGAGTGATCGGGTTACATATAGGAAACTTATGTCTGACCCTACCGAAATATATAAGGAACAATTAAATCTATTAGTTGATTGGGGTTTTAGAAATAATGCCCTTAATCTAAAAGAAATTAGCTATCTTAATCCTAGTGTATGCAGAATACCGGTAATATATACTTTACCTAAGATTCATAAGAATGCAGCTTTACCACCAGCACGACCGATCGTTAATGGAATAGGGTCAGTGACAGCTAGGCTTGGAGAATATTTAGACAAGTTCTTACAACCTAGTGTTAAAGCGACAAGGGCATACTTAAAAGATACGGCGGACCTTCTTCGATTACTTGATGAAGTGAAGCTGAATTCAGCTTCTACCACTTATCTTGTGACCGCAGATGTTTGTTCGCTGTATACCATCATTCAACATGATGACGCCATTTTAGCACTTAACTGGGCTTTGAGTAAGCGAGAAGACATACCTTTTTTACAGAAATGTTTCTTGGGTAAAGTTCTTGATTTCTGTATGGCCCATAACTATTTTTGGTTTTATGACCAATTTTTCTCCCAGCAGGTTGGCGTGGCGATGGGAGCTAAATTTGCTCCCAGCCTTGCCAACCTGTTTATGGCGGAATGGGAGGATAGACAGGTATTCAGTCATAATAGACCCGAATTAAAACTATCGTAGATTCATTGAAGACCTCCTGTTCATCTGGGAGGGGTCTAGGGAGTCTGCGATTGAATTTGTCCAACAACTTAATTCTAACAACAACAACATAGTTTTGGATTACACTATTAGTGATATAAGTGTCAACTTCTTGGACCTCACTATTGTGAAAGGTGAGACAGGATTACAAACTAAGGTTTACTTTAAGCCTACAGACAGGAATAGATACCTGTCCATTAGGAGTGGACATCATCCTGCTTGGATTAGGAATATTCCTAAGGGACAGATATTAAGGGTTCGCCGTAATTGCACTGAACCTGATGATTATTTCGCACAGGCCGATATATTAAAAAACAAATTTTTACAGAAAGGTTATAAGGAGGAAGTCATTAATAATACCATTAAAGAAATTGCGGACGTACCAAGAGAACAGTGCTTGAGGAAAATATAGTAGTTAATGACCAACATCAATGGGGCTTTATCTCTGATTTTCATTTTCAGTATAGGGAGATAGAGAACATCTTCTCCAAATACTGGTATATACTGTGCAGAGATAGAGATTTTTGTAGTGTCCTGCCAGAAAGACCAAAATGTATTTATAGAAGGGCCCCCAATTTTGGGGATAAGGTGGTACAGAAGATCCTGGATCCCCCAATAAAAAACTTGTCAATTGATTTTAAAGGTTTTTATTCATGCCGTAGGTGAATCTGTTGCAGAACTGTGAAGATCAGTAATAGGGGCCGCATGGTTTACTACATTATCTGAAAGTACAGAAAAATACCAGTTGATCTTGCAAGGAACGTGCATGTGTGTTTTTGTCTTATTGCTTTATTTTAAATACTTTATTACAACCACCATCACATATAAGAGACCTTCAATCTGGCCTACAGATATCTGATGGCGAAAAGCCCAGGAGATTCCTACACCCCTGGTAGAATTAGCTCTCACCCTAAAGGAAGGAGCTTTATGTTTCAGACGATAGGCCTGAATGACCAATTGACGGACCCAATTGGCAATGGAAGCTGCCTGCCCTTTCTTGGGTCCCTTTGGTAAAACAAAAAGGGAGTCTGATCCTTGGATCTCCGCAGATCTAGACAAATAAACCTCGACTGCCCGGATAACGTCCAAGGAGTGCAGTTGTCTCTCTTCTGCCAAACGAGGCTGAGACAAAAAGGAAGGCAAAATAATGTCCTGATTTAAATGAAAGGCCGACACCACTTTTGGCAAAAAGGATGGAACAGGCCGTAACACGAGCCTGTCATGGTGAAGGATTAAATACGGTTCCCTGCATGACAGGGCCGGCAACTCCGACACCCTCCTATCCGAGGTGATAGCCATCAGGAAGGCTCAGCACAGGGATTGTGGGAACCCCTTGTGGGTACAGTGAGTGTACAGACACAGGAGCTATGCAATGGTTGTTTCTGTAATACAGACAACACCAACTGGATAGCTTCTTGCCCGCTCCTCTTTTTTCTGAAGACATTTACTAGCCACAAAAGGAGTACTTGGGTGTAGAATTAACACAACTCATAAGGGAGACCCTTTAATAGGGCTCACCAAGCCCCTATGTAACAATCCTGCTAAGCACCTTAGCCTGCCAAGCAACACTTGGGGACTCACGTGATCCGGGTAATGAGAAATGAACTGCTGCAAGTGTTTGGTTTAGAGCCTGCTCCCTGTCCCAGAGCTGTCTCCTGGAAGCACCGCATGTTTGGCATACGCAGCTTAAATAAGCTGGTTGTGCGCTGGGACGTTCTGCGCCCGAGTGCGTATGTACGTGGTCCCGGCAAATGGGCATGGCCGTATTCACGGATGACGCAAATCTTTGTGCGCCCAATAAGGCTACTGCGCCAGTGCGCGAAGCCGCATGTGCCGTGGTTGCCAGCAAACAGTAGTGAGTATAGCGGCACTATTGAGAATGCACATGCGCCATGGCTGCCAGACAACGACTGGTGAGTATAGCAGCACTCTTGTGAATGCACATAAGCCCTAATTGTCAAACTGTTAAGTTTCAGTGGCGCCTTTGCGAATGCACTTGCGCCATGACCATGTGCGCCCAGGTAAAACCAAGGCAAATACAGGTAAAAAACAGCCAGACACAAGCAACTAGGTACACTTAGCAAACCCCCACAGCTAGCCCAAAAACTCCCCCGTATGGTCATTGCACACAGGTGTCCAGCCTCTAGCTAGCTTGACTGATTGTTACAATCACTGGGACACCCCACAATATATATATATATATATATATATATATATATATATAATAGGATTTTTATAACAGCTTACCTGTAAAATCCTTTTCTTGGAGTACATCACGGGACACAGAGCGACAGTCATTACTAATGGGTTATATAGATACCGTCAGGTGCTGGCACTGGCAACTTCCAAAACCGGAAGTACCCTCCCCTATATAAGCCCCTCCCATCCGGGAGCACCTCAGTTTTGTAGCAAAGCAATAAGTGTCCCCAAAGAGGGGCGGGAGCTCTGTGTCCCGTGATGTACTCCAAGAAAAGGATTTTACAGGTAAGCTGTTATAAAAATCCTATTTTCTTTCTCGTACATCACGGGACACAGAGCGACATAGTCATTACTAATGGGATGTCCTAAAGCAATGCCAAATGAGGGGGGGGGGGATACACCATATATAAGCTGAGCGCTATCAGACATGAGGATCTTTTGCGGCCTGCAACACACTGCGCCCAAAGGCGACATCCTCCTGACTTCTAACGTCCACCTGGTAGAACCTAGTAAACGTGTGTACTGAAGACCATGTTGCGGCCTTACAGATTTGAGCCAGGGAGGCCTGGTGATGCACTGCCCATGAAGTTCCAACTGCTCTCGTGGAGTGCGCTCTAACTTTGAACGGAGGCGGTCTCCTTCTCAAGCCATAAGCTTGCATAATGACCTGTCGAATCCACTTGGCTAAAGTAGATTTTGACGCTGCCTGACCCTTTCTGGGGCCTTCCGGCAGAATAAACAAAGTATCCGTTCTGCGAATCTGAGCAGTGGCTTTTAGATAAGCTTTAACTGCTCTTACTACATCCAAAGAATGCAATAACTTTTCCTCTACCGAAGTAGGTTTGGGGAAAAAAGAAGGAAGAACCACATCTTGGTTCAAATGAAACCTCGATACCACCTTAGGAAGAAAGGCTGGATGAGGACGTAACACTACTCTGTCCTTATGGATAACCAGATATGGCTCCTTACAGGACATAGCTGCTAATTCCGATACTCTTTTAGCCGAACAAATGGCTACTAGAAAAATCAATTTCCTGGTGAGAAGCACCAAGGAAATATGCTGTAATGGTTCAAATGGTTGTTTCTGTAGAACTGACAGAACCAAGTTTAGATCCCATGGACATATGGGAATATTAACCGGAGGACTAATACACATCACTCCTTGTATAAAGGCTTTGACTAGTGAATGCGAAGCCAAGGGCCTTTGAAAAAATATTGACAAGGCCGAAATCTGACCCTTGATAGTACTCAAGGCAAGCTTCCTATCTACAGCCCATTGTAGGAAGTCCAGAATCCTACCTATTACGTATTTACGTGGATGCCATTTCCTGGCCTCACACCAGGCGATGTACGCCTTCCAGATTCTATAGTAGATCTGCCTGGATACCGGCTTCCTGGCATTGATCATGGTAGATACCACAGCATTAGAGAGCCCTCTCTTTTTTAGAATGTGGGCTTCAATAGCCAGGCCGTCAAACCTAGGGCTGGTAAGGAAGGGTGGTATATCGGTCCTTGCGAAAGCAGGTCCGGACGATGTGGGAGGGTCCAAGGACTCCCCACTGACATTTTTACAATCTCCGCGTACCATGCTCTTCGGGGCCACGCTGGAGCCACCAGAATCACTGGTTTCTTTTCTACCCTGATTCTGCGGAGTAATCGAGGTAACAATTGTGGCGGTGGGAATGCATATATCAGCTTGAACTGATCCCAAGGGAACACTAGGGCATCCGAGCCGCACGCTAGGGGATCCCTTGTCCAAGAGACAAACCTGTCCACTTTTGTGTTGAACCTGGATGCTAGCAGATCTACATCCGGTGTTCCCCACCGCTGACATATTGTCCGGAAAACCTCGGGATGAAGGGACCATTCCCCTGGGCATAATTGTTGGCGACTTAGAAAGTCCGCCTTCCAATTCTCCACTCCTGGAATGAATACCGCAGATATGGCTGGGACATATCTTTCTGCCCATCTCAGGATGTAATTTACTTCCCTTTGGGCTGCACGACTCCTGGTGCCCCCCTGACGATTGATATATGCCACTGCTGTGGCATTGTCTGATTGAACTCTGACAGGGGACCCTTGGAGTTTGGATGTCCATGCTACTAGGGCATACCGGGCTGCTCGTATCTCTAAGAGATTGATGGGCAGGGCCTTTTCTGCTTCTGACCACTTGCCCTGGAGAGACCATTGCTCCAGTACTGCTCCCCAGCCTATAAGGCTGGCATCTGTAGTGACCACCTTCCAGGAAATCGGACTGAAGGATTTCCCTCTTTCCAGATTCTGGGGAACCAACCACCAGCGGAGGCTCTTGCGAACGGAAGGGGACAAGGACATTGGTAAGTCCAGAGCCTGAACTTTTTTGTTCCAGGCTGACAGTATGGCCCCTTGCAACTTCCTTGAATGGAATTGACCGTAGGGTACTGCTTCGAATGATGCCACCATTTTTCCCAGCAGCCTCATGCAGAGGCGTATGGATGGCTGTCTTTTTGAACCCACTAAGTGGATCAAATCTCTCAAAGACGACCCCTTTTCTTGAGGCAAGAAAATTTTTCTCTGGTCTGAATCCAGCCTTAGCCCCAAGTATTCCAGACTTTTGACTGGTTTTAGGGCTGACTTGTCTCGGTTGATAATTCAACCGTGATATTCCAGATACTTGATTGTCTCGTGAACAACCACTTCTAGTTTTTCCACTGAGTGGTCTATCAGCAACAAGTCGTCTAGATATGCCATTATCGTTACACCTCGTGTTCTTAGATTGGCCAATAATGGGGCCAGAATTTTTGTGAACACTCTTGGTGCTGTGGCCAGACCGAAGGGTAAGGCTCTGAACTGAAAATGGCGCCCTTCTACCGCAAAGCGTAGAAATTTTTGGTGGGCTGGAAAGATGGGAATGTGCAAATAAGCATCTTTGATGTCGATCGAGGCTAACCATTCCTCCCCTTGTAGGGCAGTGGCTACCGATCGGATCGACTCCATCCGGAAAGTATGTGTATGTGAAAATATGTAGGAATTTGTTTAGCCCTTTTAGATTTAATATGGGCCTCACGTCCCCGTTTGGCTTCGGAACTGTAAAGAGGTTTGAGTAAAATCCGAACCCCCATTCTTCCAGGGGAACCTCTATAATTACTGCTTGAAGCAATAATTGTTCCAGTGCCAACAGGAGGGATCCTCTCTTCTGGGGATCCCTTGGCACGTTTGACCTTATAAAGCGGGAAGGAGGGGAGTTTAACTCCAATTTGTATCCCAGATTTACTGCGGAGAGCACCCATCTGTCTCGGATCGTGTCCCGCCAGGTTTCTGTGAACAACTGAAGTCTTCCCCCCACCCGATTGGGTGGGGGCAACCCTTCATGCATTTGACTTTTGGGGAGGTTTTGTACCTCTCCTGCTCCAGGGTTTCTTGTTACCCTGCAACTGTCCCTGATTTTTACGTCCGGGATTTGACCGAGGAGGCCGTCGGAACTGTTTCACAGCCGATGTCCTAGGGACTGGAGAAGCCGGCCCCTTAAAAGAGGGACCTCTAACTCTATTTTTAACCGGCAAAAGTGTACTTTTAAGCCCCATACACACTATCAGTTTTCTTGCAGGTTTTTCTCTTCAGGTTTACCAAAACCATCTAATATGAGGTCAAACCTTAAGAGTTTCAATTCGTATGCAATCAGGCAGGCCCTTGCACTACATGGTTTTGGTAAACCTGAAGAGAAAAACCTGCAAGAAAACTGATAGTGTGTATGGGGCTTGACCGCTGGAAATTATCTGGATAAACTTGTCCAGGTCTTCCCCGAATAAGCGCTCACCATGAAATGGGAAGCTGACCAGCAATTTTTTACAGGGAGCTTCAGCAGACCAGTTTTTGAGCCATAGAAGCCTGCGCATATGTACTACAGACAGCGTAAGGCGGGAGGCCTGATGGATTGAATCCTTTATGGCGTCCACCGCAAAGCATAAGGCTCTAGGTAGATCAGCTAGGGCAAGAGCCTGCTAATCTGGCAAGTCCCTTAAGACCTGTTTCAACTGATCCTTCACTGCTTGGCAGACCCCAATAGCTGCCACTGCTGGTTGTGTCACCAATCCTGCTGTAGAAAAAGCAGATTTTAATAAGGACTCCAATTTTTTATGTATTGGGTCCTTGAACATTTGGACATTATCCACCGGACATGTCAGTGATTTATTCACACAAGAGATGGCTGCGTCCACTGTAGGGACCCTCCATTTCCTGATGAACTTATCCTCCATGGGATAGACCACCGGAAATCTCTTAGGGGGAGTAAATATTTTGTCAGGATGCTCCCAATCCTGGTAAATGAGCCCTTCCAGTAAAGGATGGATCGGAAAGGAACAAACAGTCTGGGGAGCTTTTAGCGACCCCAACGAGGAGACAGAAGTGGATGATGGCTCCGCAAGTGGCATTTTAAATGCTGATCGGACCATATTAGTCAGGGACTGAACCCATAACCTTTCAGCATGTGATGCTGAGAACGGCTCTTCCACTGTTGATTCCTCTACAACCGAATCAACCTCATCCTGATCCCCTTCAGGTAGGTCGATCCCTGTATGGGACTGTTGCTCTGTTAACAGGCACTCTGAGGGAGGAGACGGAGATCGGGCGCTTTTCTCCTGTGACAGGGAAGCCGCGATCAATGCTGACAATCTCTCTTCCAGCCCTCCCAGAGCTGAGGAAAAAACCTCCTCTGTTACATACACAGGAGCAGGTGAACTGAGGACAGCCACAGTACCAGGTACTCCTGAGGGTGCTCTACGGTCACTAACCTCTGATTCTTAAGGGGAGACTGGTGCAGCCAAAGCATGCCCAAGATCCTCAGAGCCCGATGGAGACCCCCTATTCCTCCTGGAATTTCTAGTCCCGGAGTTTTTAGACGGCATATTCCTAAGCCACAAAGCTGAGGTATTCCAGCCGAAATACACCAGTTACTGACAATAGTCTAGCATAAATGCTGCTATAAGAAACAGTTGGTGTCTACTAATGTGCCTTTCTAGGGGATGCCTGTATCAACCGCTTGCTGTATGCCCTTTTTTAAATGTTGCCAGCTCTGTCTCTGTACTTCATAGCCAGCTTACCACACAAAACTGTGGTTTTTAACATGCTGGGACGCCCGCACATGCGCAGAAGCGCTGCGGCGCGCACAGAGTGTCATCCCCCAGGCTCCGTCCCCTTTCCCGGCTCACCTCTATATATAGAGGCGCGTGCACGCGCACGGCTACGTGCGCCTTCGGCGCTAATTTTGAAAAATGGAAACTGGGGACAAGAGCCAGGGCCCCTCTTTGCCGCAGGCCGGGGGATGGACGAGCATTGCAACATGGCAGAGGAAGCAGTTTCCCATAAGAGAACTCACCATCTGCCTGGACTTGCTCTGCTGAGAAGAAACTAGTCCACATGACAAGAAAACATTCCACAGCGGCCTCTAGTGGACAAACACAGGTACCGCAGTCTAATATATTAAATATATATAAAAAAAAATTTTTTTTTTTTCTTGACCACCATTAAAAATTATTACATTTTTTTAGTAGTTACAGGCATGCACAGAATTTTGCGGGAATACCATTAGGTAACAGAAAGACAAATTAGGCTTGGGGGTCCCCCAATAGAACCAAGTTCCTGGGGGCCCCCACTTACCTGTTCCCCGCCGCAGGACTTTGTTTGGTCCACAAAAGCCCAAACTTCACCTATCACGGCAGGCATTGTAATCAAACCTTCAGGGACCGGGTTCCCAAGGATTCCACTCCCCTGGACCTGTATAGCACCCTGCACAGAAAACATCTTGGTCGTGGGTATGACCAGAGCTCTGGATCCCAGGGTCCAGCTCTCCTAAGAGAAGCATTACAGGCAAAACCTTGCTCTTCTCTGCAAGGCCCGGGTACCGACCGTTTAGCTATGAAGCTTTTTTGGTCGGATCCGGAATAGCTTACTGAGGCCCAAAAGAACCTGTACGCAAGCTCAGTGAAAAACACATGTTTCTTCTTGGCCAACACCTTAGACACTGGCAAAAATCTGAGGTGCTCCCGGATGGGAGGGGCTTATATAGGGGAGGGTACTTCCGGTTTTGGAAGTTGCCAGTGCCAGCACCTGACGGTATCTATATAACCCATTAGTAATGACTATGTCGCTCTGTGTCCCGTGATGTACGAGAAAGAAATATATATATATATATATGCGTTTTACTTACCTGTCCGAACGCAGGGCAATTAGAAACTGAGAGCCCAATCTTCACCCATCACGGCGGGTTCCTGTCACTTGAGGACCTTCAAGGACTGGGTACCCTTTTCATGTTTAGGGTCCACTCCCTTGGACCTGTACAGCACCCTGCAGGAATGCCTTAGCGCTGTAGTGTCCAGGATTCCACTTTGCAGGGTCCAGCGCCCGAAGGCCACATTACAGGCAAAACCTTGCAGGATCTTGAGTCTTCTTTGCGAGGCTCGGGTACCATTTATCTAAGCTGTAAAGCCTGTGTCAAATGGATCCGATCAGTCAATCCCTTGATTCATTTTAAGAACCGTTTGTGGGACTAGAGACCTGGAGCTCAGCGAGCTCAAACAAATGTGCCATCCACCTTGTAGACACTGGTAAAAAACTTCCTGTATGGGAGGGGTTATATAGGGGATCACTTCCTGTCTAAAGACCTTGGTCTACCAGTGTCTATTCACCTAATGGAGTATAACCCAGCAGGTAATGAATATTAGCCTGACTCTGTGTCCCATAATGTATGAAAAAGAAAGAGGTGGTTTGGTGCAGAGCAGGCAAGTATAGGAGTTTATTTTTTTCCCCTTTACAATCACTTCAAATTTCCTCAGTAATGGGACACAAAGGTCTGAACATTGCCACAACGCAGAGCTCAGTGATATAATTAACATTCTAGGCTAGCCCAACACATATCAGCAGGGCATGGGTACAGTCTCCAAAGGAAAAAATAATTTTGATTACCTGTAAATTCAATATCTTGAAGTACAGTGCAGGACACAGGCAAAGTATTCATAGTCCCTGGGTTATAGGCTCATATCTTCAGGTGACACTGGCAATGCTTTTTAGGACAAGCCCCTATAACTACTCCACTTTATGAATCCTCAGTTTTGTGGCAAGCAACACACAGGATGTCTACATCCAGAGAACACCATTTCTAACACAGTAGATCGAAAAGGTCTGGGTGAAGGGTCTATTCGTTTTGACCCAGGTGGCTGCAGCTTGGTGGCTGTGCGGCAAGCGTTAAGTGCGAAATAACGTTCGTAAGCACCGGCTGTTGAGCTGATTTGAGGTCCAGGAGAGGAGGCGGACGCGTGGAGGGTGAGAGTGCCGGTTTTACTTTGGGTCCGCCGTGACCACGATACATCATAGTATACCGCAACAACCCTCTTTTGTGTGTAGTTTTTTTACCTGAAGTTCTGCTGTGAAACACCTTCTATTTGTGAAGAGCTTTTTTGTTCTCTGAAGTGATGCGAGTGCAATGTTTGAAGTTTACGTGTGCCTTTTAAATAAATGGTTATCTGACAGTATTACACTATTGGACGCACTTCTTTTTTGCATATTCACATCGAGTATTGAGTGAACATTACTGGAAAAGCTGCAATCACTGTGAGTGGTGTATTTAAAGCCTGATTGCTTATGCATGAGAATGCTAAGCTAATTATTCTGGGGAGTACAATACCTTTGGGAGAGGAGTCACAGCGGTGTTGGTGGAAGGAATTTCTTTTCATATCAAGTTATGGACTTTGAGTGCTTTTTTTAAGTTGAAACACTTGGATACACTTAGAGAAATTTTCTTTTTTGGTTTGGGTTTTTCAGCCCCTTCCTTTTTTTGAGAGTGTATGATATATTTCACTTTTGAATTCACTAATGGACGTTATTTATTGAATATAATTATCTATATATTTTTGCACACTATCACGTGGTGTAAGATTGAGATATACATTTAATTTTTAGTTGTATATTCACAATATATGGTTTAGTGCCACTATTTTATATTTAAAATACTTTTTATACAGAAGATAATGATGACTTACAAAATAAGCGGTTGTCCAACGGGTGGAGATGGGTGACTTGGAACCCGGAGGATGGTGCAGGCAAGTAAATGAACAACATAAGTAAAGGCAGAGGAGTTGAAAGGGAACCCGTACTCTTAATATTTCATAGACGAATCACACGCAGTTATAAGAAAACAAGTATTTCTACAATAGCAGTCGTATAATGTTGGCAACTTCATATCAAACAAATGGTTAGACGTGAGCTGCTCACCAGATAAAAACTATAAATTGGCTTGACTGATTCTTACCACTATCAGTTGAACCTTCCTTCTTGGAACGCATTTTCCTTTTTCGCCCACGTTTGCCTTTCTTGTGCATTGCCTCCCCATCGCCTCCATTTTCACCTTCAGTACCATCAGGACCAGTGCAATTATCTGAATGTCTTGACATTGTATTCTAAATAAAAAAAAAAATGTACATTGCTGAACAACTTTTTTAAACTAACTTTAATTACAAGGACACCGGTAAAATATTCAATATGTGAATACAAAATACAATGAAAGTATAAAACCTTACCTAACTTCAAACTTATAAGCATAAATGAAGAACAAGTGTGGGACGATGTTTTATATTTATATGAGGATACCTCGATTTAAAGCATTCCTAACCCCACCTCTCCAAAGAAATAAAACAAAAAAATATATATTTTGCAGCTCACCAGTCCCTAAAGAGGTTATTTAAAAAAAAAAAAAAAGAAAAAAAGGAGACCCTGTTCCCTTATAGCAGGTTAAAGCGGTGTTCCACACAAAAGTGGAACTTCCAGTAATCTGATTCTCCCCCCCCCACTCCGGTGCCACAATTGGCACCTTTCGGGGGGAGGGGGGGACAGGATACTGTCTGACCGGTATCCTTTCCCACTTCCGGGAGCTTCAGCCGCGGGTATTGACATCACGGCGGGGGCTCCCTCCTCCTTCCCGTGTCGCCAGGCCAGTAGAAGAGAGGAGCGGGCCTCGCGCATGAGCAGTATGTGTAGCTGCTGGTTTTAATTTTATTTTTTTGGGCGGACCTCCGCTTTAAAACAGCACAGTGCTTTTGCGGTCTATTCTGTGTCTTTCTATGCTGTAAAATACCTGGTTGATCCTGCCTATTCCTGTGTTCCCTTCGATCCACGATACCGTGGTCAGGTTGATGCGTCCGTCATCCAGCTGCTCTCCCCTCTCCCTCCCAGCTCCTGCCGCTATTAGCAACTGGCAGTAAAGTTAAAGATTAATGGCAGCCCCTCTGTTCTACCAAGCCATACTACACTGTGCATACAATTATGCCTCTCCTCCTCCGATCTAAGGCCTCATGCACACTGGACGTTAAAATAACGTTATAAAAACACCAGTAGCTTTGCAGTGAGTTTTTCAACTTTAAATATTTTTGCAATAGCGTTTTTTTTCTTTTTAATGAATCAAAAAACCACTGGTGAGCGACGTTTTTGAGTGTTTCAGCGTTAGAGCATTTTTACAGCTGAAAAACCTTTTGTTTTTTATTGCTCAAGAACGCCACTGCCCAAAACTGCTGATAATAGCCTATGTGTGCATGGACACATAGGATAACATGATGGAAAGTTTAATGACTGTAGAAAAAAACGTCTACTGCCAAAAACAGCTGCTGTAAAAACATCCAAAAACATCCAGTCTGCATGAGGCCTAAGGGCTACAGTGGGAGGGGCTGAGCAGACAGCACAGCAGTCACGTGACCTCTCGGCTGACGTCAGAGGCTAGATCTCGGCCCCTTCTTCTGTAGCCCTTAGATCGGGGGAGGAGAGCAGCCAGAGGTCATATACCCGCCAGCAAGTAACTGAAATAAGGTGTTTAGAGGCATAATTTTATAGACGTACATAGTGTAGAATGGCATGGTAGAATAGAGGAGCTGCCAGTAATTTTTCTTTGATTTTACAACCACTTTAAATGTGGTGGATTGCATAAGTTTCATTTTTTCAGGTTTACTACATTATCTGAAAGTACAGAAAAATACCAGTTGATCTTGCAAGGAACGTGCATGTGTGTTTTTGTCTTATTGCTTTTTTTTAAATACTTTATTACAACCACCATCACATATAAGAGACTTTCAACACAGAAAAGTGAAGCTAAAGCCTGGAGCTGGCAACAGAAACTTTTTGTTTTATCAGCCTTTTTCATTCCTGAAAAATGATTCAGACTTCTGATCACTATACACCGCCAGAAGGTGCTGCCCTCCCTGAATTAGTGCTAGTTGAACAAAAAAAAAGAAATTTAAATGTATACCCTGCTTTTGCTTCCTTTTGTAATGATCAGCTTTCTGAAAAATAAATAATGAATGCACATATTTGTGCAGGAAAATTTATTTTTTTCCACAAGCGCCCACCTGCAATAGCAATCTCAGGCTCCTGCAGGAAGTCATTCAACTCCGCTGGTAGACCAAGGTCTTTAGACAGGAAGTGATCCCCTATATAGCCCCTCACATACAGGAAGTTACTTCAGTTTTGTAGCAAGCACTGAATCCTCAAAAAGAGGGGAGGGACCTGTGTCCCATTATGTACTTAAAGAAAAGGATTTTACAGGTAAGCATGACGAAAAAAAAAGTTTTTCTTTTTCATACATCATGGGACACAGAGTCAGGCTAATATTCATTACCTGCTGGGACGTCCCAAAGCAATAGCCTTGAGGGGAGGGAAACACCCCACCAAATAATAATAGCCATCAGAACTTTATACGGCAGCCGGCAGTACACTGCGGCCAAAAGCGGAATCCTCGGCTGCTCGAACATCCATTTGATAAAATATTGTGAACGTAGTGTAGAATGGCATGGTAGAATAGAGGGGCTGCCAGTAATTTTTCTTTGATTTTACAACCACTTTAAATGTGGTGGATTGCATAAGTTTCATTTTTTCAGGTTTACTACATTATCTGAAAGTACAGAAAAATACCAGTTGATCTTGCAAGGAACGTGCATGTGTGTTTTTGTCTTATTGCTTTATTTTAAATACTTTATTACAACCACCATCACATATAAGAGACCTTCAATCTGGGCTACAGATATCTGATGGCGAAAAGCCCAGGAGATTCCTACACCCCTGGTAGAATGAGCTCTCACCCTAAAGGAAGGAGCTTTATGTTTCAGACGATAGGCCTGAATGACCAATTGACGGACCCAATTGGCAATGGAAGCTGCCTGCCCTTTCTTGGGTCCTTTTGGTAAAACAAAAAGGGAGTCTGATCCTCGGATCTCCGCAGATCTAGACAAATAAACCTTGACTGCCCAGATAACGTCCAAGGAGTGCAGTTGTCTCTCTTCTGCCAAACGAGGCTGAGACAAAAAGGAAGGCAAAATAATGTCCTGATTTAAATGAAAGGCCGACACCACTTTTGGCAAAAAGGATGGAACAGGCCGTAACACGAGCCTGTCATGGTGAAGGATTAAATACGGTTCCCTGCATGACAGGGCCGGCAACTCCGACACCCTCCTATCCGAGGTGATAGCCATCAGGAAGGCTCAGCACAGGGATTGTGGGAACCCCTTGTGGGTACAGCGAGTGTACAGACACAGGAGCTATGCAATGGTTGTTTCTGTAATACAGACAACACCAACTGGATAGCTTCTTGCCCGCTCCTCTTTTTTCTGAAGACATTTACTAGCCACAAAAGGAGTACTTGGGTGTAGAATTAACACAACTCATAAGGGAGACCCTTTAATAGGGCTCACCAAGCCCCTATGTAACAATCCTGCTAAGCACCTTAGCCTGCCAAGCAACACTTGGTGACTCACGTGATCCGGGTAATGAGAAATGAACTGCTGCAAGTGTTTGGTTTAAAGCCTGCTCCCTGTCCCAGAGCAGTCTCCTGGAAGCACCGCATGTTTGGCATACGCAGCTTAAATAAGCTGGTTGTGCGCTGGGACGTTCTGCGCCCGAGTGCGTATGTACGTGGTCCCGGCAAATGGGCGTGGCCGTATTCACGGATGACGCAAATCTTTGTGCGCCCAATAAGGCTACTGCGCCAGTGCGCGAAGCCGCATGTGCCGTGGTTGCCAGCAAACAGTAGTGAGTATAGCGGCACTATTGAGAATGCACATGCGCCATGGCTGCCAGACAACGACTGGTGAGTATAGCAGCACTCTTGTGAATGCACATAAGCCCTAATTGTCAAACTGTTAAGTTTCAGCGGCGCCTTTGCGAATGCACTTGCGCCATGACCATGTGCGCCCAGGTAAAAAACAGCCAGACACAAGCAACTAGGTACACTTAGCAAACCCCCACAGCTAGCCCAAAAACTCCCCCGTATGGTCATTGCACACAGGTGTCCAGCCTCTAGCTAGCTTCACTGATTGTTACAATCACTGGGACACCCCACAATATATATATATATATATATATATATATATATATATATATATATATATGCGTTTTACTTACCTGTCCGAACGCAGGGCAATTAGAAACTGAGAGCCCAATCTTCACCCATCACGGCGGGTTCCTGTCACTTGAGGACCTTCAAGGACTGGGTACCCTTTTCATGTTTAGGGTCCACTCCCTTGGACCTGTACAGCACCCTGCAGGAATGCCTTAGCGCTGTAGTGTCCAGGATTCCACTTTGCAGGGTCCAGCGCCCGAAGGCCACATTACAGGCAAAACCTTGCAGGATCTTGAGTCTTCTTTGCGAGGCTCGGGTACCATTTATCTAAGCTGTAAAGCCTGTGTCAAATGGATCCGATCAGTCAATCCCTTGATTCATTTTAAGAACCGTTTGTGGGACTAGAGACCTGGAGCTCAGCGAGCTCAAACAAATGTGCCATCCACCTTGTAGACACTGGTAAAAAACTTCCTGTATGGGAGGGGTTATATAGGGGATCACTTCCTGTCTAAAGACCTTGGTCTACCAGTGTCTATTCACCTAATGGAGTATAACCCAGCAGGTAATGAATATTAGCCTGACTCTGTGTCCCATAATGTATGAAAAAGAAAGAGGTGGTTTGGTGCAGAGCAGGCAAGTATAGGAGTTTATTTTTTTTCCCCTTTACAATCACTTCAAATTTCCTCAGTAATGGGACACAAAGGTCTGAACATTGCCACAACGCAGAGCTCAGTGATATAATTAACATTCTAGGCTAGCCCAACACATATCAGCAGGGCATGGGTACAGTCTCAAGGAAAAAATAATTTTGATTACCTGTAAATTCAATATCTTGAAGTACAGTGCAGGACACAGAAAAGTATTCATAGTCCCTGGGTTATAGGCTCATATATTCAGGTGACACTGGCAATGCTTTTTAGGACAAGCCCCTATAACTACTCCACTTTATGAATCCTCAGTTTTGTGGCAAGCAACACACAGGATGTCTACATCCAGAGAACACCATTTCTAACACAGTAGATCGAAAAGGTCTGGGTGAAGGGTCTATTCGTTTTGACCCAGGTGGCTGCAGCTGAGGCAGTCTTCTTTCTAGCTGTCCACTCCTGGGATGTGGATCGCTTGACAGTGAAAAAAAATTAAAGTCAGCAGCTACAAAAACTATAGCTACTGACTTTTAATCACTTCCCGCCCAAGGCCATCATATGACGTCCTGGACTTTGAGTGGAGATATCTGAATACCTGCCGTTGCAGGCATCATTCAGATATCTTTTTTTCTGCCAGCGAACCCTGCAAAGTAAAAACAATCATAGCGGCTGTTTAGCCGTGGGATTGGTGAGCCAAAGAATGATACGACTAAGCCTGCAACTAACGATTATTTTAATAATCGATTTGTTGGCCGATTATTGTTTCGATTAATCGGATAATAACCTTTAAAAAAAATAAAAAAAAATAAAAATGTAATTTTACTGCGATTTGCATTTTAACATTTTTTGGGGCCAATTTGTTGTTGGGCAGATTAAAAACACAAATTGCCGCAAAAGCGCATTACATGCTTTTCTGCAGCTTCTCTATTGAAGTATATTGAACCTAAAAAACAAAATGGCACCGTTATGCGTTAAAAAAGTCCTTGCCCTTTCCAAATACGCAGCAGCTGAAATTATGTTACTGGCCGATTAATCGATTATGAAAATGGTAATCGATTAATTTCAAAATCGATTAGTTGTCGATTAATCGATTAGTTGTTTCGGCCCTAGATACTACCAGTAGAGGCAGTTTACCATAAAGCTGACCGAGGACCAGATTGTCCCCAGCCATCTCTATGACCTTCGGAGTCCAGGCGCGACGTTATGACATCACTTCCAAACTTGGCAGTTGTAAACACTGCAGTGTTTTTAGCTGGAAAGGCCGAGATAGTTTTTTTTTTTGTTTTTTGTTTTTTTATCCCAGGCTTTCCATCCTACAGGAGAGATGTGGGGTCCTTTAGACCCACATCTCTCTATAAAGAGGACCTGTCATGCACTATTACTATTACAAGGGATGTTTACATTCCTTGAAATAGGAATCAAGGTGATTACAAAAAAAAAAGAAAAAAGTTAAGGGAAAGTGTAAAAAAAATAAAAAATGTAAGTGCCCGCCAATGCAGAAGTGAACACATATGTATGTTGTGCCCGCATATGTAAATGGCGTTGACCAAACGCAAGGTATTGCTGCAAACGTTAGAGCGAGAGCAATAATTCTGGCCCAAGACCTCAAAATCTAAACAGGTGACCTGTCAAAAAATTTAAAGCGTCGCCTATGGAGATTAAGTACCGAAGTTTGGCATCATTCCACGCTTCCGCAATTTTTAGGCGTGACACGTTGGGTATCTATTTACTCGGCGTAAAATCATCTTTCACATAAAAAAAAAATGCATTTGAAAAATTGCTGTGCAAGTACTATGTGAAATAAAAAGTTGCAACGCCGTCATTATTATTATACGGTCTCTGCTAAAAACATATATAATGTTTGGAGATTGAGTAATTTTCTAGCAAAAATAGGATTTTTTTTGTACTCACCGTAAAACCCTTTTCTCTGTCATCCATGGACGGACACAGCTCCTTAAATCTTGACATGTGGGTTATGTTCCTGTTCATAGGAGAGGACTAGGCAGAACATGTTAGTTATCTTAAAACATGTAACTTTAACAGAGTTGAACAGCCCCGCCCAGGGGGCGGTCCCTCCGGTCATAACCCCTCACTCTGCAGCATGCATCTCAGTTCGTCAAAAAGCAGTATAAACTTAAAAAGGAGGGGTGGGTGCTGTGTCCGTCCATGGACGACAGAGAAAAGGATTTTACGGTGAGTACAAAAAAAATCCTATTTTCTCTTTTCGTCCAAGGACGGACACAGTTCCTTAAATCTTGACATGTGGGACGTCCCCAAGCAGTGTCAGAACAAACGAGGGGTGGGAACAGCAATCAAAAGAAGACTTAACTTCACCCCAAACAGAGCTCCTCAATGGAGGAGTTGCAACCTCAAACAGCCCCCTGCAAAACCTTGCGGCCAAAGGAAGCATCCGAAGATGCACTTATAGTAATCTTATAAAACTTTGAGAAAGTGTGAACAGATGACCAGGTCGCCGCCTTACACACCTGTGAGACAGACACTTGATGTCGGAAAGCCCAGGAGACACCAATTGCCCTGGTCGAATGTGCCGTGACAGGAAAGGGAGGCGCCCGTCCCTTAAGGGCATAGGCCTGGATGACGGTCTGCCTGATCCACCTAGAAAGGTGGTCGACGAAAACCCGCCAGGCCCTACTGTGGACCAGAGACAGACACGAACAGTGAGTCAGATCTCCGGAACGGAGCCGTAGCAAACGGGTACACCCGTAGGGCACGTACCCCGTCCAAAGCATGTAGCACAACCTCCATGGGATGCGAAGGCAGAGGACACAAGGATGGAAGTACAATGTCCTTGTTTAGGTGAAAAGCCGAAACTACCTTAGGAAGGATTGAGGGCTGCGGGCGCAGCATCGCTCATCCTTATGGAGGACCAAGTAAGGAGACTTGCAAGACAACACCGCCAATTCAGAAACCCTTCTGACCGATGTAATGGCAACTAGAAAAGCAATTTCCTGAGAAAGCGTTGAGAGGAATACTCCCTGGCGTTCTCAAGGGAAGGTTCCAGAAGCACCGAGAGAACCGATTCAAGTCCCACGGAGGAAACGGTAGTCCAATCAGGGGAATCACGTTTCGGACCCCTGTACAAAACGTACTTACCAGTGAGCGAGCCACTAGGGGTCGTTGGAAGAAGGCTGAAATCTGCCCCTTAATAGTGCTTAAGGCAAGTTTTTGATTTACTCCGTGCTGCAAGAACAGCAGGATCCGAGAAACTGAATATGCCCGGGGGTGACAAGACATCTCTTCACACAGAGATGTATGCCCTCCAAGTGCGATGGTAGATCATCCGGGAAGAAGATTTCCGGGCCCACAACATGGTAGAGATTACCAAATCTGACAGACCACGGTCCCTCAGTAGCTGGCTTTCAATAGCATGCCGTTAAAGCCAGCGACTGTAAAGCAGGACGAAGTATGGGACCTTGAGACAGAAGGTCCTCCCGCATTGGCAGACGCCAGGGAGCGTCTGCTGCCAGTCTCACAAGGTCGGCGTACCAGGGACGCCGGGGGCCAGTCTGGGGCGATTAGAATCACCGGAATCCCCTCGGCCTCCACTCCTCGGAGCAGACGAGGAAGCATCATTGGGGGAAAGCATAGATTTGCCGATACTGAACCCATGGAGCCACCAACACGTCTGACGCGTCTGCCCAGGGATCCCTGGACCTGGCCACAAACCTTGACACCTTGCGATTGAGTTGAGAGGCCAGGAGATCCACATCTGGTGTGCCCTACGTCTGAGAAGGAGTCTAAAAACCTCCGGGTGTAACGACCATTCCCCTTGGTCCAGCATCTGGCGACTCAGATAGTCTGCCTGCCAGTTATTACGCCCGGAATGTAAGCAGCCGATAGAGCTGGTACGCTCCTTTTGGCCCATCTCAGGATGTGAACGACCTCCGACGCTGCAGCCGAACTCCTTGTTCCACCCTGATGGTCGACATAAGCCACCTCTGTGGCGTTGTTCGACTGGATCCTGACCTTACGCCCTTGAAACCCCTGCGACCACTTATAGAGGCACAGTCTAATCGCTCGAAGTTCGAGGACATTGATCGATAGGAGAGATTCTTCCGGAGTCCAGCGGCCCTGGGTCGACCGAACCCCCCAGACTCCCCCCCAACCGGTCAGGCTGGCATCCGCCGTGATGACAGTCAGGTGGAAAGGAAGGAAAGACTTTACTGACTCTCATGCAGAAACGGAGAGACTACCAATTGCGGGATATTAACGACCTCAGTGCAGCCTAGAGTGTCTGCAACTTCTCAGGAGGGAGAAGACTCTCGCCTCCGATGAGTCCAGAATCCGCCCTAGGTATTCTAGGCGCTGAATCGGAACACCGACTTTTGGAGGTTCAGAATCCATCCAAATTCTTGGAGAGTCTGACTGGCTATAGACACGTCCTCCTCTAATTCTGGGCTGGAAGCAGCTCTCAGAAGACGATCGTCTAAGCAACCTACGACGGCAATGCCTCGCTGTCTCAGCAAAGCTAAAATCGGGACGAGCAACTTGGCGAAAACTCCTGGTGCTGACGCTAGGCCAAAGGTAAGAGCCACAAATTGATAGTGGTCCTCGCCGATCGCAAAGCGCAGAAAACCTCTGATGCCTGTCGCATATGGGGACATGCAAGTAGGCGGCCTTGTTGTCCAGGGACGCAATAAAATTGCCCCGGATGATTTTGCATCCTCAGAAAGGCATTGAGGGCCATGGGGTCCAATATTGGACGGACACCCTCCTTCTTTGGGACTATAAAACAGATTTGATTAGAATCCCTGAAACCCTTCCTCCAGGGGCACAGGTAAATTACTCTGCACCTGAGCAAGTCTCGTACTGCTCCTATCAAAGCAGTCCTATGAGCCGGAAGGAAAGGAAGATTCAAGGGGACAAGAAAGAAGCTCTATCTTGAACCCCGAAAGCGAACACCTCGCAGACCCACTGGTCGGAGAGCAGGGAGGACCACCGAGCTGCAAACTCGCGAAGCCGTCCCCCCACCCCGAGTCAGGCGGGGGCAAAACTTCATGTGGTAGCAAGCTTGTAAGCCGCCTTGTTTGGCTTACGGGACACTCCTGTCCCCTAGCTGGAGCCTTGTCAGTCAGGGAAGATCTGACGAAAATAACGCTTCTGCACGGAATAGGAGGGCCCCGCTTACGGCGCAGCTCCTTCCCCATAGAGGACAGTGGAAGAAGTATGCTCTTACCTCCAGTGACATCTTTAATAATGTCGTCCAGCAAGGTACCAAAAAGCCACCCACCTTTGAAAGGCAAATCTGCCAGAGCTTTTTTGGATGCTTGGTCAGTGGACCAGCATTTCACAGGCGGCGCAGTACCACCGCAGATACAGAGGCTCTGGAAATCCAGGGGGCCGCATCCAGAGTGGCATCACAGACATACACAAGGCCCTGGACCACCGGTCAGCCAGTCTTACGCACTCTGGAGAAAGCCGACGCTCCTCTACTGTCTGTTGCAAAATCTTTGTCCATTCAGTGAGTGTCAGACACCAAAGCCGCAGCTAATATAGGTTGCAACTCTGACCCCAGCATGGCGAACATGAAGCGGGTCACCATTCCAGACCTCCTATCATTAGGGCCTTTAACCACTTAACGACTGCCCCATGTACATATACGTCGGCAAAATGGCACGGACAGGCACAATCATGTACCTGTACGTGCCTGCCTTCGTATGGGTGGGGGGTTCGATCGGACCCCCCTCCGGTACATGCGGCGGTCAGTATCGGTTCGGGAACGATCCGTGATGAGGGGGTGGCCACCCCCACGCGATCGCTCCCGTCGAATGAGATGCTTCCCTTGCCTGTGTAATGTAAACACAGGCAGGGGAAGTGATGTCATCTCTTCATGCTGCGCTCTATTCGTCCTGAGCGCCGAGGAGAGAAGACATCAGGTTAGTGCACCAACAGCCCACTGACACGTAGGTACACATAGGCACATATTTCACCCCCCAGTCACAGTGTCACCGATTGCAGTGATCATTTATTTACTGATCACTGCAATCAGTGACATTTGTGATAGTGAAAGTGTCAAGGCAGTTAGTGTTAGGTCCCTTTAGGTCCAGGGTAGCCCCCTAACCCCCCCTAATAAAGGTTTAACCCCTTGATCGCCCCCAGGTAACCCTTTCAGCCCCTATCACCACTGTCACTAAGCGATCGTTTTTCTGATGGCCGTATTAGTGTCAGTGGTGCCGCTAGGTAGCCAGTTATTTTTTTAGGTTCGCCGCCAGGGTTTTATAGCGTCAGGTACCCCCATATATTACCGAATAAAGGTTTAACCCCTTCATCGCCCCCCAGGTAACCCTTTCACCCCCTATCACCACTGTCACTAAGCAATCGTTTTTCTGATCGCTGCATTAGTTATGCTGGTGCCGCTAGGTAGCCAGTTATTTTTTTAGGTTCCCCGTCAGGTTTTTATACAGCGTCAGGTACCCCCATATATTACCGAATAAAGGTTTTAACCCCCTGATTGCCCCTAGTTAACCCTTTCACCAGTGATCACCGTATAAGTGTTACGGGTGACGCTGGTTAGTTTGCTTTTTATAGTGTCAGGGCACCCGCCATATATAACCCAATAAAAGGTTTAACCCCCTGATCGCCCGGCGGGTGATATCAATTAGGTTTTAGCGTCAGTTAGGGTCTGCGTCGCCCCAGGCAGCGTCAGGTTAGTGCCAGTAGCGCTAACACCCACGCGCAAAGCATAGACCTCCCTTAGTGGTATAGTATATGAACAGATCAATATCTGATCTGATCTATACTAGCGTCCTCAGCAGTTTAGGGTTCCCAAAAACGCAGTGTTAGCGGGATCAGCCCAGATACCTGCTAGCACCTGAGTTTTGCCCCTCCGTCCAGCCCAGGCCACCCAAGTGCAGTATCGATCGATCACTGTCACTTACAAAACACAACACACATAACAGCAGCGTTCGTAGAGACAGGCCTGATCCATGCGACTCCAGTGCTGTAGGAGGTGATTTCACCACCACAGTTAAAAAAAAGAGCATATATGCCGAAGCATGGTGGCAGCAGGGGCGGAGGAGCGATTTTGCTCCTAATGCCGTGTACATACGGTCTAAATTACGATGGAGGCTTGTCCGTGGAAAAGTCTGACCGTGTGTACGCCCATAACTTTTGCGGTAGGATGCCCTCATGCTTTGGCATATATAAATGGTGCATGTATGCCCATCATTAGAAGTGGGTGAATGAAGGGAGGTATTCTAATGGTGGGCATACCCACCGATCAATCACTTTTTCGTTCAGCCAACAGGCTGCATGAAAAAAAAGATTACAAATACATGTCCAACAAGGACCAGCAACGTACTGGTATGTTGCTGGACTTTGAATGGTTATACTAGAATGATGCCTGCGGGTTTAGGTATCATCTTGGTATAATTCTTTTCAGCCAGCGCCCGGCTTTCATGTAAAAGCAATCCTAGTGGCTAATTAGCCTCTGGACTGCTTTTACAAGCAGTGGGAGGGAATGTTCCCCCCCCCGGATATAAAAAGTGCCATTGGGAAAGCATTTTATCACACCGATCTTGGTGTGGTCAGATGCTTTGAGGGCAGAGGAAAGATCTAGGGTCTAATAGACCCCAGTTTTTTTTTTTTAAAGAGTACCGGTCACTACCTATTGCTATCATAGGGGATATTTACATTCCCTGAGATAATTAAAAAAAAAAAAAAAATGGAAGGAACAGTTTAAATAAATAAAAAAAAAGCACCCCTGTCCCGCCCTGCTCTTGCGCAAAGGTGAACGCAAGCGTCGGTCTGGCGTCATATGTAAACAGCAATTGCACCATGCATGTGAGGTATCACCGCAAAGGTCAGATCGAGGGCAGTAATTTTAGCAGTAGACCTCCTCTGTAAATCTAATGTGGTAACCTGTAAAGGCTTTTAAAAATATATGTAGTTTGTCGCCACTGCGCGTTTGTGCCAAATTTTAAAGCATGCAACACCCACCATTTTAATCTGTAGGGCATTTGCTTTAAAAAAATATATAATGTTTGGGGGTTCAACGTAATTTTCTTGCAAAAAAAAATAAAAAATGTTTTCATGTAAACAAAAAGTGTCAGAAAGGGCTTCAAGTGATTAGAAGAGTGGATGATGTGTGACATAAGCTTCCTAATGTTGTGCATAAAATGCCAGGACAGTTTAAACCCCTCCCCCCCCAAATGACCCCATTTTGGAAAGTAGACACCCCAAGCTATTTGCTGAGAGGCATGTCGAGTCCATGGAATATTTTATATTTTGACAAGTTGCGGGAAAATTTTTTTTTTTTTTTTGCACAAAGTTGTCACTAAATGATATATTGCTCAAACATGCCATGGGCATATGTGGAATTACACCCCAAAATACATTGTTGCTTCTCCTGAGTACGGGGATACATGTGAGACTTTTTGGGAGCCTAGCCGCGTACGGGACCCCAAAAACCAAGCACCGCCTTCAGGCTTTCTAAGGGTGTAAATTTTTGATTTCACTCCTCACTGCCTATCACCAGTTTCGGAGGCCATGGAATGGCCAGATGGCACAAAACCCCCCCCAAATGACCCCATTTTGGAAAGAAGACACCCCAAGCTATTTGTTGAGAGGTATGGTGAGTATTTTGCAGATCTCGCTTTTTGTCACAAAGTTTGAAAAAAGAAAAAAAAAAAATTTTTTTTTCATTTTCAAAAACAAATGAGAGCTGTAAAATACTCACCATGCCTCTCAGCAAATAGCTTGGGGTGTCTACTTTCCAAAATGGGGTCATTTGGGGGGGAGGGGGGGTTTGTGCGATTTTGGCATTTTATGGCCTTCGAAACTGTGATAGGTAGAGAGGAGTGAAATCAAAAATTTGCACCCTTAGAAAGCCTGAAGGCGGTGCTTGGTTTTCGGGGTCCCTTACGCGGCTAGGCTCCCAAAAAGTCCCACACATGTGGTATCCCCGTACTCGGGAGAGGCAGCAAAATGTATTTTGGGGTGCAATTCCACATATAACCATGGCATGTGTGAGCAATATATCATTTAGTGACAACTTTTTGTAATTTTTTTATATATTTTTTTGTCATTATTCAATCACTTGGTACAAAAAAAAATATTCAATGGGCTCAACATGCCTCTCAGCAATTTCCTTCGGGTGTCTACTTTTCAAAATGGGGTCATTTGGGGGGGGGGGGGGTTTGTACTGCCCTGCCATTTTAGCACCTCAAGAAATGAGATAGGCAGTCAAATTAAAAGCTGTGTAAATTTAGGAAAATGTACCCTAGTTTGTAAACGCTATAACTTTTGCGCAAACCAATATATATACGCTTAGACATTTTTTTAACTAAAGACATGTGGCTGAATACATTTGGCCTAAATGTATGACTAAAATTGAGTTTATTCGATTTTTCTTATAACAAAAAGTAGAAAATATCATTTTTTTCAAAATGTTTTCCGTTTATAGTGCAAAAAAATAAAAATCGCAGAGGCAATCAAATACCATTAAAAGAAAGCTCTATGTGTGGGAAGAAAAGGACGCAAATTTTGTTTGGGTACAACATTGCATATCCGCGCAATTTCCAGTTAAAGCAGCGCAGTGCCAAATTGTAAAAACACCTCTGGTCTTTATGCTGCGTATTGGTCCGGGGCTTAGGTGGTTAAAGGCAGGGGTCCCCTCTACCGGGAGAGTGGTTACCTTATGTAGCCGAGAGACCGGGGTGGGGGTCCACGAACAGAGGAGAGGCCCATTTTTACAAAAGGCTCTCCTCAAAAGGATAACGGACCGCCATGCGCTAAGGGACAACAAAGGACCTCTGCGACCGTGCCCATTCCTTATCTATGACTTATCAAAGTAACATAAGGAAAAACTTTCACAGAGCGGTTAGATTAGTGTGATCAATAAGTGCACTCAAACGTGCTCTGTCTAGCACTGACCCAGACGAGGGGTCCTCCCCACCAGGGAGGACCTGGTCCGCATCCTCTGACATACCAGAACCAGGGTCCTGAGCCGCAGCCAGGCCCGAATCCGAGTTAGAGCAATCCCCAAGAAGATGGCGGGGAGAGGGGGCACCTTTTTACCCCCCCTTACGCCCGCACACCGCTTATACCCCGGCAACAAATGATTCCAGGACCGCCGACAGCGTATCCATGGGAGCCAGAGGGGCACCTTTGCTGCCTCTAGCAATTTAGGGGAAGAAAGGCCAGATACTGACTCCATTATCACCCACTGACAGCCCTCAGGGACGAAGTAAAAAAAACACTGAAGTCAACCCTCCTTGCTGCGCCGACCTAGGGGGTTACCCAGGGGACTCACCACCCAGAGGGAGACCGTTCAGCACCGCTGCCCGCCTTCCTGGTATACACTGCGTGTATGTGAGGAAAAAAACTGAGGAGAATAAGCTGTGCACCTTTCAGAAAGCCAGTGCTAGAGGCCAAACCCACTCCAAAATGGCCGCAAGATGCCTCATATAAGGGCGCAGACCACAAGAAAATGGCCGCCCGCAATGCCGACGTGCGCCACAGCGCGACCACGACAAAATGGGCGTCAATGGAATTTTCAATGGAGAAAGGCAGGCACACAAAAAATGGCGTCAGCGCTTAAAAAATGGCGCCTGAGCACCGCGACGTGGATGAGAAGGCCGTGCAGGGACTTTCCCAGGAGACAGACCACCCCTCACAGAAAGCGGACTCCTGCACCCCACACGTACACCCCGGTCGCAGCGGGCCCTAGGGCATGAGGGGAAAAGGCGACAGAGCAGGAAAAGGGAGGACAGGAGAACCCCTTAATCCCGGGAATGCCCAGCTGTTCCATCTTGCCGAGGCAGGAGGAACCGTACTTACCCGTCCTTGCGAGGACTTGCTGGCGCGTCCCTGACCGACCCACAACTGATGGTACGAAGTAGCTGTTGGTCAGGTCCACTGAGTGAGACAACAGCAGTCCAGTCATATGTGGACCCCGGAGCATATGCTTACCGGCCACCCCTGGAGCATGTCGTGGCAGAACTAGCGCGTAGCTAAGGACTGGCACGCTCGATGGCCGGACTGGGAAGACTACAAGGAACTATAATATCCAGCCTGTCGCCGGCAGTTGATAGAAGAATCGAAAAATAAAAATAAATAAAAATTTCTTCAGGACCCTGGGCCCAAAGGAAGCCACGTCCTGTTAAAGTTACATGTTTTAAGATGACTAACATGTTCTGCCTAGTGCTCTCCTATGAACTAGAACATAACCCACATGTCAAAATTTAAGGAGCTGTGTCCGTCCATGGACGAAAAGAGAAATGATGATTTTTATATGTAGGAGATGAATGCCAGAATGGGCTTGGGCTGGAAGTAGTTACTAAAAACAGACACTCATCTATACCAGGGTCCAGCGCTTTACTCACCAGGCTTCAGGCCCTGGTGCTGACACATTAACTGTGGGCAGCCGGTTTTGACTGCTTGTGGCTTCACAGCCGGCTGCTTGCTGTGCTATCCGATTGGTCCCACTGCTTTTTGGGAAGGCTGCGGAGGATGAGGGGGGGCAATTTGTCTTGAAGTGGGGGAGCGGCTACTTCCACTTTAAGCCACAGCCGTGGAATTATCTGACAACACCCCAATTGTGGGGGTCCAGTGTTGCAGACCCATTTTTATTGTTCTGAGCTCTAGGTGTGACCATAATCCCTGGACTGTGAGGGACTTGCTTGGAATGTGTCCAGGACTAGACCCAAGTATTTAAGGCAAAGAAAAAGCTGGATAGCAAATTTTTAGAAATTGATCCCCCCCCCCCCCAACTGAAAGCCTGGAGCATCTGAACTGTCCTGCGGCTGTTTGAGTATGATCTCAGTTGGTTTTCTGGAACAGAGTCTGCAGCTTAACATACAGCGAACCAGCATTTCAGCAGCAGACTGCTACAAACACTATCATAGACCAGCATCTGTGAGTTGCAATGGAGCAAGGAGGAGTCACAGCATCATGAGTGCACTGTTGATATGATTTACAGTGTTGATGCATCCTAGCACTGGGATATATTAGCAAGATCTTTAGGAACTTGGCTAATTGTTGTCAAGTCTGTTACCATTTTATTATGGATGTGAAAGTTTGCAGCTGGAGCAGAGTCTGTAGCCTAATATACAGTGAGCTAAAAAAGTATTTGATCTCCTACTAATTTTGTACGTTTGCCCACTGACAAAGAAATGATCATTCTAAAATTTTAATGGTAGGTTTATTTTAACGGTGAAAAACAGAACAAAAATATCCAGAAAAACTACATGCCGACCAGCTGCCATCGTTATATAGCGGCAGGTTGGCTCTCCTGCGCGAATCGCCGTAGCGGTCTGGCTACCGATTTAAAGGGCAATATTGGGCACGTGTCAATGTTCCCAAATAAAAGTGTCCAATCAGTCCACCACAATGTCGCAGTCCTGCTAAAAATCGCTGACCACCGCTATTACTAGTAAAAAAAATAAAAATAATAAAAATGTCATGCTATAACTTTTGCGCAAATCAATCAATATACACTTATTGCGATTTTTTTTACCAAAAAATATGTAGAATACATATTGGCCTAAACCAATGAACAAATTAGTTTTTTGGGGATATTTATTATTGCAAAAGGTAAAAAAAATAATTTTTTTTTCAAAATTTTCACTTTTTTTGCCTTCAGCGCAAAAAACAAAAACAAAAAAACACAGAGGTGATCAAATACCACCAAAAGAAAGCTTTTTTGTTTGGGTAAAGCATTGCACTTCCGCCCATTTGTCAGTTAAAGGGGTTGTAAAGCTTTAATTTTTTTTTTAAATAACAAACATGTCATATTTACCTCCACTTTGCAGCTTGTTTTGCAGAGTGACCCCGATACTCGTCTTCTGGGGTCCCTCAGCGGCTGTCTCGGCTCCTCCCCGCTTCTTGTAACCCCCCCGGGAATCGGTCTCCCAAGGGGGTTACCTTGCGGGCATGCTCCCGAGTCCTGTATTGGGCATCCATAGCCGCCAACTACAGGACTCGACCCCGCCCCCGGGCCCTTTGCGTCATTGGAGTTGACAGCAGCGCGAGCCAATGGCTGCGCTGCTATCAATCTATCCAATGAAGAGCCGAGAAGACCGGGCTGAGATCAAGCGCACTCCCGACGCGGGACTTTCGAGGGCTCAGGTAAGTAAACCGGGGGGACAGCAAACAGATGTTTTTTCACCTTAATGCATAGGATGCATTAAGGTGAAAAAACATGAACTTTTACAACCCCTTTAAAGCAACGCAGTGCCACAAAAAATGGCCTGTCATTAAGGGGGAAAATCTTTCAGTCCTTAAGTGGTTATTAAGTGAAAGAATTGTCCTGTCCCCTTAGCAAAAAAACACCCCCAAAGCACGATGTTTCCACCTACATGTTTGACGGTGGGGATGGCGTTCTTGGGGTCATAGGCAGCATTGCTCCTCCTCCAAACATGGCGAGTTGAGGCCAGAGTGTTTATTTTGGTCTCATCTGACAACAACACGTTCACTCAGTTCTCCTCTGAATTATTCAGATGTTAGATAGAAAACTTCAGACGGGCCTGTACATGTGCTTTCTTGAGCAGGGAGACCTTGCGGGTGCTGCAGGATTTCAGTCCTTCACAGCATAATGTGTTAACAATTGTTTTCTTGGAGACTATGGTCCCAGCTGCCTTGAGATCATTGACAAGATTCTCCCGTGTGGTTCTGGGTTGATTCCTCACCGTTCTCATGATCATTGAAACTCCATGAGGTGAGATCTTGCATGGAGCCCCAGACCGCGGGAAATGTAGTTATTTTGTGTTTCTTCCGTTTGCAAATAATCGCACCAACTGTTGTCACCTTCTCACCAAGCTGCTTGGTGATGGTCTTTTAGCCCATTCCAGCCTTGTGTAGGTCTACAATTGTGTCCCTGACATCCTTCGATGGCTCTTTGGTCTTTGCCATGGCGGACAGATAATACAATCTGAATGATTTCTTCTGTGGACAGGTGTCATTTATAAAGGTAGCAAGCTGAGATTAGGAGCACCCCCTTTGAGTGTGTGCTCCTAATCTCAGCTCATTACCTGTATAGAAGACCCTTGGGATCCAGAAATCTTGCTGATAGGGGATCAAATACTTATTTAACTCATTAACCACTTAACGACCGCTCACTGTATATATACACGTCGGCAGAATGGCACCGACAGGCACAATCAGGCACAATCACGTAGAGCATACGTGATTGCCTTTGTACAGTTGGGGGGTCCGATCGGACCCCCCTCCTATACAGTGAGCGGTGGCTAAGTGTCCGGGAGCGTTCCAGGATGAGGGGGCAGCCATTCGTTTCTGGCCACCCCCTCGCGATCGCTCCCGGCGAATGGAAATGCCCCCTCTGTCTGTGTCAGACAGAGGGAGCAGGAGGAAGTGATGTCATCTCTGGTGCGGCGCTCACATATACCGAGCGCCGTACAAGAGAAGATATCAGGTCAGTGCACACAACACTACACTGACACCAGGACACATAGGGACATAAATCACCCCCCCAGCCCCCAGTCACAGTGTCACTGATTGCAGTGATCACTAAATAAATGGTCACTGCAATCAGTGACATTTGTGACTGTAAAAGTGTCACCAAAGTTTAGCCTTAGGTCCAGTGTAGCCCCCTAACCCCCCCTAATAAAGGTTTAACCCCCTGATCACCCCCCAGATAACCCTTTCACCGCCTATCACCACTGTTGCTTAGCGATCATTTTTCTGATCGCTGTCTTAGCGTCAGTGATGCAGATCGTAGCCAGTAATTTTTTTTAGGTTCGCCGCATGTTTTTATAGCGTCAGGTACCCCAATATATTATCTAATAAAGGTTTAACCCCCTTGATCGCCCCCCCAGGTAACCCTTTCACCCCCATCACCACTGTCGCTAAGCAATCGTTTTTCTAAACGCTGTCTTAGTGTCGGTGATGCAGATCGGTAGCTGGTAATTTTTTTTAGGTTCGCCGCAGGTTTTTATAGCGTCAGGTACCCCCATATATTATCTAATAAAGGTTTTAACCCCCTGATTGCCCCTAGTTAACCCTTTCACCAGTGATCACCATATAAGTGTTACGGGTGACGCTGGTTAGTTTGCTTTTTATAGTGTCAGGGCACCCGCCGTGTATATAACCCAATAAAGGTTTAACCCCCTGATCGCCCGGCGGGTGATATCAATTAGGTTTTAGCGTCAGAGAGGGTCTGAGTCACACCCCAGGCAGCGTCAGGTTAGTGCCAGTAACGCTAACACCCACGCGTGAAGCATACACCCCCCTTAGTGGTATAGTATCTGAACAGATCAATATCTGATCTGATCTATACTAGCGTCCCCAGCAGTTTAGGGTTCCCAAAAACGCAGTGTTAGCGGGATCAGCCCAGATACCTGCTGGCACCTGCGTTTTGCCCCTCCGTCCAGCCCAGGCCACCCAAGTGCAGTATCGATCGATCACTGTCACTTACAAAACAAAAACACACATAACTGCAGCGTTCGCAGAGACAGGCCTGATCCCTGCGACTCCAGTGCTGTAGGAGGTGATTTCACCACCACAGTTAAAAAAAAAAAAGCAAATATGCCGAAGCATTGGGGCAGCAGGGGCGGAGGAGCGATTTTGCTCCTAATGCCGCGTACATACGGTCGAAATTCCGACGGAGGCTTGCCCGTGGAAAAGTCCGACCATGTGTGTGCGGCATAACTTTTTTGCGGGAGGATGTCCCCATGCTTCGGCATATATAAATGGTGCGTGTATGCCCATCGTTGGAAGTGGGTGGATGAAGGGCGGTATTCTAATGGTGGGCATACCCACCGATCAATCTCTTTTTTCGTTCAGCCAACTGGCTGCATGAAATAAAAAGATTACAATACATGTCCAACAAGGACCAGCAACGTACTGGTATGTTGCTGGACTTTGAATGTTTATACCAGAATGATGCCTGCGGGTTTAGGTATCATCTTGGTATCATTCTTTTCAGCCTGCGGCCGGCTTTCATGTAAAAGCAATCCTAGCGGCTAATTAGCCTCTGGACTGCTTTTACAAGCAGTAGGAGGGAATGCCCCCCCCGGGTATAAAAAGCGCCATTGGGAAAGCATTTTATCACACCGATCTTGGTGTGGTCAGATGCTTTGAGGGCAGAGGAAAAATCTAGGGTCTAGAAGACCCCAGTTTTTTCAAAAAAAGAGTACCTGTCACTACCTATTGCTATCATAGGGGATATTTACATTCCCTGAGATAACAATAAAAATGATAAAAAAATAAATAAATACTTGGAAGGAACAATTTAAAAATAAAATAAAAAAGCAAAATTAATAATAAAAAAAAAAGAAAAAAAAAAAAAGCACCCATGTCCTGCCCTGCTCTTGCCCAATGGCGAACGCAAGCGTCGGTCTGGCGTCATATGTAAACAGCAATTGCACCATGCATGTGAGGTATCACCGCAAAGGTCAGATCGAGGGCAATCATTTTAGCAGTAGACCTCCTCTGTAAATCTACTGGGGTAACCTGTAAAGGCTTTTAAAGGGTTTTAAAAATGTATGTAGTTTGTCGCCAATGCGCGTTTGTGCAAAAATTTAAAGCATGTCGTGTTTGGTATCTATGTACTCGGCCTAAGATCATCTTTTTTATTTCATCAAACATTTGGGCAATATAGTGTGTTTTAGTGCATTAAAATTAAAAAAAGTGTATTTTTTAACCCAAAAAATGCGTTTGAAAAATCGCTGCGCAAATACTGTGTAGAAAAAAAAAATGCAACACCCACCATTTTAATCTGTAGGGCCTTTGCTTTAAAAATATATATAATGTTTGGGGGTTCAACATAATTTTCTTGCAAAAAAAAAAATGTTTTCATGTAAACAAAAAGTGTCAAAAAGGGCTTTGTCTTCAAGTGGTTAGAAGAGTGGATGTAAGCTTCCTAATGTTGTGTATAAAATGCCAGAACAGTTCAAAACCCCCCCAAATGACCCAATTTTGGAAAGTAGACACCCCAAGCTATATACTGAGAGGCATGTCGAGTCCATGGAATATTTTATATGTTGACACAAGTTGCGGAAAAACGAATTTTTTTTTTTTTTGGCACAAAGTTGTCACTAAATGATATATTGCTCAAACATGCCATGGGCATATGTGGAATTACACCCCAAAATACATTCTGTTGCTTCTCCTGAGTACGGGGATACCACATGTGTGAGACTTTTTGGGAACCTAGCCACGTACGGGACCCCAAAAACCAAGCACCGCCTTCAGGCTTTCTAAGGGTGTAAATTTTTGATTTCACTTCTCACTGCCTATCACAGTTTCGGAGGCCATGGAATGCCCAGATAGCACAAAACCCCCCCAAATGACCCCATTTTGGAAAGTAGACACCCCAAGCTATTTGCTGAGAGGTATTGTGAGTATTTTGCAGATCTCGCTTTTTGTCACAAAGTTTTGAAAATTGAAAAAAAAAAAAATATATATATATATTTTCTTTCTTCATTTTCAAAAACAAATGAGAGCTGTAAAATACTTGCCATTCCTCTCAGAAAATAGCTTGGGGTGTCTATATTCCAAAATGGGGTCATTTGGGGGGGTTTTGTGCGATTTTGGCATTTTATGGCCTTCGAAACTGTGATAGGTAGTGAGGAGTGAAATCAAAAATTTGTGCCCTTAGAAATCCTGAAGGCGGTGCTTGGTTTCCGGGGTCCCGTACGCGGCTAGGCTCCCAAAAATGTCCCACACATGTGGTATCCCCGTACTCAGGAGAAGCAGCAAAATGTATTTTGGTGTGAAATTCCACATATAACCATGGCATGTGTGAGCAATATATCATTTAGTGACAACTTTTTGTAATTTTTTTTTTTTTTAGTCATTATTCAATCACTTGGGACAAAAAAATAAAAAATTCAATGGGCTCAACATGCCTCTCAGCAATTTCCTTGGGGTGTCTACTTTCCAAAATGGGGTCATTTGGGGGGGTTTTGTACTGCCCTGTCATTTTAGCACCTCAAGAAATGAGATAGGCAGTCATAAATTTAAAGCTGTGTAAATTTCAGAAAATGTACCCTAGTTTGTAAACTCTATAACTTTTGCGCAAACCAATAAATATACGCTTATTGACATTTTTTTTACTAAAAACATGTGGCTGAATACATTTTGGCCTAAATGTATGACTACAATTGAGTTTATTCGATTTTTCTTATAACAAAAAGTAGAAAATATCATATTTTTTCAAAATTTTCGGTCTTTTTCCGTTTATATCGCAAAAAATAAAAATCGCAGAGGCAATCAAATACCATTAAAAGAAAGCTCTATTTGTGGGAAGAAAAGGACGCAAATTTTGTTTGGGTACAACATTGCATGTCTGCACAATTTACAGTTAAAGCAGCGCAGTGCAAAATTCTGAATTCACCTCTGGTCCTCTAGCTACCAAATGGTCCGGGGCTTAAGTGGTTAAAATGCAAATCAATTTATAACTTTTTTGAAATGCGTTCTTCTGGATATTTTTGTTGTAATTCTGCCCATCACTGTTAAAATAAACCTACCATTAAACTTATAGACTGATCATTGCTTTGTCATTGGGCAAACATACAAAATAAGCAGGGGATCAAATACTTTTAGTTTTTACATAGGCCCTTTCTACCTCTCTGTGGAGTGATCACGGGTGGCCATCGGGGCCGCCAAACCTGCGCATTGGCTCTCCCTCTGTGCAGCGGGTGCACGCCCGCAGTATCTATTGCATGAAACAACTTACAGGTACGTTGTTTCGAGCAACAGAGCTGACCTGCCGCAGTATATATGCGGTGGGCGGTCTTTAAGTGGTTAATTGCAAAGTCCCCCTTTGTCATGAAAATGAACTTATCCCCCCAAAAATATAACATTTTCACTGCATTTCAGCCCTGCCACAAAAGGACCAGCTGACATGTCAGTGATTCTCTCAAAAAACACAGGTGTTCGTGTTGATGAGGACAAGGCTCTAAACCACTCTAATGCTAGACTAGAAGCTTTAAAAAGGAGGTTGGTGCTCAAAATCATTGTTCTTCCTCTTAACCATAGTTACCTGCAAGGAAACCCGTGCAGTCGTCATTGCTTTGCACAAAAAGGTATTCACAGGCAAGGATATTGCCGTTACCACGATTGCACCTAAATCAACCATTTATCAGATCATCAAGAACTTCAAAAAGGAGAGTGGTTTAATTGTTAAGAAAAAAGCTTCAGGGCGCACAAGAAAGTCCAGCAAGCGCCAGGACCTTCTCCAGTTGTTGATTCAGCTGTGGGATCGGGGGAAAACCAGTGCAGAGCTTGCTTAGGAATGGCAGCAGGAAGGTGTGAGTGCATCTGTATGCACATTGAGGCCAAGACTTTTGGAGGAAGACCTGGTGTCAAGAAGGGCAGCAAAGAAGAGACTTCTCTCCAGGAAAAACATCAGAGACAGACTGATATTCTGCAAAAGGTACAGGTATTGGACTGCTGAGTAATTTTCTCTGATGAATCCCCTTTCCAATTGTTTGGGGCATTCAGAAAAAAACATGTCTAGAGAAGAAAAGGTGAGCGCTACCATCAGTCAAGTGTCATGCCTACAGTCAAGCATCCTGAGACCATTCATGTGTTGGGTTGCTTTTCAGCCAAGGGAGTGGGCTCACTCATAATTTTGCCTAAGACAACTTTCACACTGAGGGCGTATTGCAGGCGCTATAGCGCTAAAAATAGCGCCTGCAATCCACCCTCAAACAGTTGCTCCATTGTCTCCAGTGTGAAAGCCCGAGGACTTTCACACTGGAGCGTTGCGCTAGCAGGACGGTAAAAAAAAGTCCTGCTAGCCGCATCTTTGGAGCGGTGTGTTTACCGCTCCTGCCCATTGAAATCAATGGGACACCGCGGCTATACCGCTTCAGCAGCGCATTGCGGGCAGTTTTAACCCTTTCTCTGCCGCTAGCGGGGGTAAAACCGCCCCACTAGTGGCCAAAATGCGCCAAAAATCCGCCCATAGCGTCGGCGGTAAAAATAGCAGCGTTTTACCGCCGACGCTATGGGCGGCTCAGTGTGAAAGGGGTCTAAGAACACAGGCATTAATAAACGGTAAAGAGCAACTTCTTCCCAGCCATTCAAGAACAGTTAGGTGACAAACAGTGCCCTTTTCCAGCATGATGGAGCACCTTGCCATAAGGCAAAAGTGATAACTTAAGTCACTTAGGAAACAAAACATCGAAATTTTGGGTTCATGGCCAAGACACTCCCCAGAACTTGTGGTCAATCCTCAAGAAGCAGGTGAAAAAAAAAAATTCACTCCAAGCATTGATTATGAAAGAAGTGCTACCATCAGTCAGGATGTGGCCCGGAAGTTGATTGACAGCATGCCAGGGCAAATTGCAGAGGTCTTGAAAAAGAAAGGTCAACACTGCAAATATTGACTGCATAAACTTGGTCAATAAAAGACTGACACTTATGAAATGCTTGTAATTATACTTCAGTATAACATAGTAACATCTAACAAAAAAATCTAAAAACACTGAAGCAAACTTTGTGTCCCCTCCCGCTGCATGTTAAAGCAATCGGGAGGCTAGTTAGCTGTTCCAATTCCTCTTACAAAAGAGCGGAACAACGGGCTCTAGAAAACAGTACCGGGATGATAACCACCGAAAGTTCAGTGATGTACGAATACGTCGCTGGTCATCAAGTGGTTAAATCATAACAGAAATGACCCAAATGGCCCTGATCAAAAGTATACATACCCTGGAATGTTTGGCCTTGGTACAGACACAGAAGGTGACATACACAGGTTAAAATGGCAATTAAAGGTTAATGTGGCTTTTCTCGTCAGTAATCGTGACGCATCGCGGAATCATATCGTTGACCAGATAATCATATCGAAAGACCAGTGAAGATGCGCACCCCTAAACAATAAGCACTATTTTTGGAGAGGCGTCAACAAGATCTACAGCGACAAGAATACCATTACTCACTGTGAAGCATTCTGTCATGACCCACAGTTGATAATGAATCCCATAATAAAAGTAATGTGTTCTGCCTGCTCACTCATTTTTTTCTTTAACCCCTTCTTGCCTAAGGGTAAAACAAATCTTAATTCCCAAGCACAATTTTGCAACTTTGACATGTGTTAGTAGAACCGTACATATCACCACAACTGCATCTAGGTGGATTATACCTTGTTTTTTTTCAGGAAAAATTGGGCTGTTATTTGGTGGTAAATGGTAATGGATTTATCATCAAAGGAAAACTGGCACAAAATAGTTTAGCTGTATATTTCTTGCTACTACCACCAAAAGGACAACCAAAATAAATTCTCCTGCTCCCGACGATCATAGCGTGTGTATGTTAGTTGTTTCCATACTACAGCCTAGAAACAATACTGTGCATTTTTTTTTAATCCAACCTAAAACACACTGACGCCGACACCAATTTAAAATAAAATCCTGTCCAAAAAATACTGACCCTGACCTTTGCCATTAACCTAGATGTAGGTTTTTTTTTTTAATAAATTGTTTTCCTCTTTGCAAGGACAGAAAGATACAATGCATCTCTCTCGTCCATTCACAGAGACAGCAAACACGGGGGTAGGGCTTCACAGTGACCGATTACTGCGATGGCTAATCAGAGGCTATCACATCGATGAGTCGACCTGGAATCGGACGTTCTGGGTTCCAATGTTCTCGGTGAGACGCCGGTCCCTCCATGCCGCACGGTTCCAGCACAGAGGGAGTTGTGCAAATATGCAGCCCCAATGGAAAAAAGCCCAGTCCAGTGGCACTGCGTATTGGTGTTACGTTGGCACCAAGGGGTTAATAAAGGGTACACACATTACCAATTCCCCAAGGGTATGTAATAGCGTTGATAAATTTAGGCATCGGACACCGCCACATTATCAAGATTACCAGGAGTTTAGCGAATTGCTGTTACTCTATCTTCCTGTTGTCGTACTATGCTGCTTTTCACATCTATTGAAATATTTGCATTTGAGAAGTTTTATTCACAATTAAATCATGGCTGTACAAGCATGCAGTTCTTCCCAGAAACATTTTGAGCATAGAATGGATACACAGTAATAGATTTGGAATTATTTTGTTGCATGCATCTAGTAATACACTAGGTAGTAGGACTGTTATGCACAACACTATGATCTGCAATTGTTGCAACAGTGTGTGCTTTGATTCATTCCCGCAACAACACTGTATCCACTGGGTTCTAACAGAAACAATAATATACCGGGTACTCGAGTATAAGCCGACCCGAATATAAGCCGAGGCACCTAATTTTACCACAAAAAATGGGAAAACGTATTGACTCGAGTATAAGCCTAGGGTGTCCATCTGCATGCCTCACTGTGCCCATGCCTCACTGTGCCCATGACTAGACTGACGTTTAACATGGGAGTCTATGGAAGGGGTGCCCGGCTTTGAAAAATAGCTGCTCCCCGGCCGTAGGTCCCCCATAAAAAAAACTTAGCACACTTGTAGAGGAGAAAAGGGGCTACATGTGTGCCAAGTCCCCAAAGCCTGGGAGATCAGGTGCAAAAAGGTGACTCGAGTATAAGCCGAGGGGGGAATTTTCAGCACAAAAAAATGTGCTGAAAAATTTGGCTTATAATCGAGTATATACGGTACTTGCTGAATTCTCTGCTGGACTTATTATTTAATCCCCCTCATTGCTTACAAGATTTGAGGTTATAGATCATCTATTATTGTTTAACTTGATGCACTTTAATTTTACTACATCGTGCATTGTAGTATGCTTCTAATGGTTAGTGGAGCTTGTGTGAGCACTTCAGAGTTTGACCACCTTATTTTTTTTAATAACATTGTGGGAATTGTGAAGCTGGGGTTATCATATAAGAGTGCATGCTCCATTGTGTAGATTCCATGTTAAATTTTGAATTTGAAGGGGCTGCCGGGAACCTGCTATAGCCGCCAGCAGTAAATCGCATCTAAAGCAAATCAAAAGGCTGGTCGTACCAATGGATAAGCTTGCCCATGCATGGATCGAAATTCAGCCGGTCCCTGCTGAACGAGCTGGATTTCGATCCATGTTTGGCCAGATTTAGTCTGCATGTAAAAAGGGAGAAAAAAATAAAAAAAATACGATCGCAATCAGTGGTCCCTTTTTCAGAATTTATTTATTTCCGAATGAATATACATGTCTCACATACCACTGACATACCATAAGGTAATATTTAGTGCCCAAACAGAATATATAGTAGTTTTTTACCACTTCAATACCAGGCACTTAAAGGGGTGTTCCAGGCAACCCCGGGCAAAAAAATAATAATTAAAAGCCAGCAGCTACACATACTGCAGCTGCTGGCTTTTAATAAATGGAGACTTACCTGTCCTGGTGTCCCTCGATGTCGGCACCGCAGCTGATGTTTCACATCAGCTGTCGGTGCTTCCGTCGCCATTGCGGGTAAGGGAACCTGGCAGTGAAGACTTTCGGCTTCACACCGGGAACCCTACTGCGCATGCGCGAGGCCCCGCTCCTCTCACCTATTAGCCCAGAGGACGAGGGAGAGGAGGACGAGAGAGAGGAGGACGAGAGAGAGGAGGACGAGAGAGAGGAGGACGAGAGAGAGGAGGACGAGAGAGAGGAGGACGAGAGAGAGGAGGACGAGAGAGAGGAGGACGAGAGAGAGGAGGACGAGAGAGAGGAGGACGAGAGAGAGGAGGACGAGAGAGAGGAGGACGAGGGAGAGGAGGACGAGGGAGAGGAGGACGAGGGAGAGGAGGACGAGGGAGAGGAGGGAGAGGAGGGAGAGGAGGGAGAGGAGGGAGAGGAGGGAGAGGAGGGAGAGGAGGGAGAGGAGGGAGAGGAGGGAGAGGAGGGAGAGGAGGGAGAGGAGGGAGAGGAGGGAGACTCGCGCGACTTCACCGCCGCGGCCGGCATCCAGTACGTGGGTAAGGATACCTGTCTTTGACAGGTATCCTGTCCCCCCTCCCCCCCGAAAGGTGCCAATTGTGGCACCGGAGGGGGGGAGGAATCCGATGAGCGGAAGTTCCACTTTAGGGTGGAGCTCCGCTTTAACCTCCCTCCCTGCCCAAGCCAATTTGTAGCTCCCAATGCTGTTACATTTTGAATGACAACTGCGTGATCATAACACTGTACCCATATGAAATTTTTATCTTTTCAAACAAAGAGCTCCCTTTTGGTTGTATTTTATCACTACTGTTTTTTTTTTTTGCTAAAAATTTTACCTATAGTCTTTCTTCATAAATTTAGGCCAACATTTACACTACTACATTTCTTTGGTGAAAATAACCCAAATAAGTGTGTAGAAAAGTTAGAGAGTCCACAAACTATGGCATATACTGTATATCTGAAAAGCGATCAATCCTGATGCAATGAAGATCTATAATTTCTTGAGGCCCTAAATCGCCAGGACAATGCAAAAATTCCCCAAATGGCCTGTTTTTGAAAAGCTTTTGAAGCTGTATTTTGTCACAATTTTTGGGAAAACAAATTAAAAAAGCAACTTTTTTTTAAAATGCATACTATCGCCAGAGCAGTAAAGGGTCATCATATAATTGATGTGCCAGTGATCAGTGACACCGACTGGTGACAGCATTTGCAAAAAAAAATAATTTTTTTAATTTTTTTTGTTAGATTTTTTTTTCCTTTGGAGATTATATATATATATATATATATATATATATATATATATATATATATATGTATATATGTATATACATACATAGTGGGTACGGAAAGTATTCAGACCCCCTTAAATGTTTCACTCTTTGTTATATTGCAGCCATTTGCTAAAATCATTTAAGTTAATTTTTTCCCTCATTAATGTACACACAGCACCCCAAATTGACAGAAAAACACAGAATTGTTGACATTTTTTCAGATTTATAAAAAAAAAAAAAAAAAACTGAAATATCACATGGTCCTAAGTATTCAGACCCTTTGCTGTGACACTCATATTTAACTCAGGTGCTGTCCATTTCTTCTGATCATCCTTGAGATGGTTCTACACCTTCATTTGAGTCCATCTGTGTTTTATTATACTGATTTGACTTGATTAGGAAAGCCCCACACCTGTCTATATAAGACCTTACAGCTCACAGTGCATGTCAGAGCAAATGAGAATCATGAGGTCAAAGGAAATGCCTGAAGAGCTCAGAGACAGAATTATGTCAAGGCACAGATATGGCCAAGGTTACAACAATTTCTGCTGCACTTAAGGTTCCTAAGAGCACAATGGCCTCCATAATCGATAAAATGGAAGATGTTTGGGACGACCAGAACCCTTCCTAGAGCTGGCCGTCCGGCCAAACTGAGCTATCGGGGGAGAAGAGCCTTGGTGAGAGAGGTAAAGAAGAACCCAAAGATCACTGTGGCTGAGCTCCAGAGATGCAGTCGGGAGATGGGAGAAAGTTGTAGAAAATCAACTATCACTGCAGCCCTCCACCAGTCGGGGAAACTCTCCTCAGTGCAAGACACATGAAAGCCTGCATGGAGTTTGCTAAAAAAAACCTGAAGGACTCCAAGATGGTGAGAAATAAGATTCTCTGGTCTGATGAGACCAAGATAGAACTTTTTGGCCTTAATTCTAAGCGGTATGTGTGGAGAAAACCAGGCACTGCTCATCACCTGTCCAATACAGTCCCAACAGTGAAGCATGGTGTTGGCAGCATCATGCTGTGGGGGTGTTTTTCAGCTGCAGGGACAGGACGACTGGTTGCAATCGAGGGAAAGATGAATGCGGAGAGGTACAGGGTTATTCTGGACGAAAACCTTCTCCAGAGTGCTCAGGACCTCAGACTAGGCCGAAGGTTTACCTTCCAACAAGACAATGACCTTAAGCACACAGCTAAAATAACGAAGGAGTGGCTTCACAACAACTCCGTGACTGTTCTTGAATGGCCCAGCCAGAGCCCTGACTTAAACCCAATTGAGCATATCTCTGGAGAGACCTAAAAATGGCTGTCCACCAACGTTTACCATCCAACCTGACAGAATTGGAGAGGATCTGCAAGGAGGAATGGCAAAGGATCCCCAAATCCAGGTGTGAAAAAGTTGTTGCATCTTTCCCAAAAAGACTGTATTAGATCAAAAGGGTGCTTCTACTAAATACTGAGCAAAGGGTCTGAATACTTCGGACCAAGTGATATTTCAGTTTTTCTTTAATAAATCTGAAAAAATATCAACAATTCTGTGTTTTTCTGTCAATATGGGGTGCTATGTGTACATTAAAGGAAAAAAATAGGATTTTTGTACTCACCGTAAAATCCGTTTCTCTGGCATCCATGGACTGACACAGCGTGTCTTTACACGTGGGTTATGTCCCTGCTTGCAGGAGAAGACCTAGGCAGAATGTGAGATGTTATACATACATTCTAAACAGCCAGAGCTGAACAGCCCCGCCCAGGGGGGCGGTTCCTCCGGACATAACCCTCCCACTGCAGTCAGCAGACCTCAGTTCGTAAGAAAGCAGTAAAACTTAAAAAGAAGGGTGGGTGCTGTGTCAGTCCATGGATGCCAGAGAAACGGATTTTACGGTGAGTACAAAAATCCTATTTTCTCTTGTCATCCATGGACTGACACAGCGTGTCTTTACACCTTTACACGTGGGATGTCCCAAAGCAGTGTCAAGAGGGATGGGAGCAGTATAAATGGAAAACCAAAAACTTCACTCCAAACAAGGCAGAGCTCCTCAACGGAGGAGTTGCAACCTCAAACAGCGGCCTGCAACACCTTGCGGCTGAAGGAAGCATCCGAAGATGCAGCCACATCAACCTTATAAAACTTAGAAAAGGTATGAACAGACGACCAGGTCGCCGCCTTGCACACTTGTGCAACCGACGCTTGATGTCGGAAAGCCCAGGAAGCACCAATTGCCCTGGTGGAATGCGCCGTAACCGGAAAGGGAGGCGCCCGCCCCTTGAGAGCATAAGCTTGAATGACGGTTTGTCTGATCCACCTAGAAATGGTGGCAGACGAAACCGCTTGGCCCTGTTTTGGACCAGAGACAGCCACAAACAGCGAGTCAGACTTCTGAATAGAAGCAGTAGCAGACAGGTACACCCGCAAGGCTCATACCACATCCAAAGTGTGAAGCGCAAACTCTTTGGGATGCGATGGGTGAGGACACAAGGACGGGAGGACAATGTCCTCATTTAAGTGGAAGGCCGAGACCACCTTTGGCAGAAAAGAAGGTCGCGGACGTAACACCTCCTTATCCTTATGGATGACCAAAAAGGGCGACTTGCAGGACAAGGCCGCCAACTCAGACACTCGTCTAACGGAAGTAATGGCCACCAAGAAGGCCACCTTCTGAGACAAAGTCAAGAGGGGAATATCTCTGATATTTTCAAAGGGAGGTTCCTGGAGAACCGAGATCACCAAATTCAGATCCCACGGGGGGAGAGGAGGCTTGACAGGGGGGAGCACATGGCGAACCCCCTGCACAAAGGTGCTAACCAAGGGATGACCCGCCAGCGGTCGCTGAAAGAAGATGGCCAAGGCCGAAATCTGACCCTTAATGGTACTCAAAGCGAGCTTTTGGGTCACGCCACGCTGCAGAAAATGCAGGATTCTGGGAGCGGAATACGTTCGTGGGCGCCAGTCCAGCTCTTCGCACATGGCGATGTAAGCTCTCCAAGTACGGTGATAGATCTTTCTGGAGGAAGACTTCCGTGCCCTTAACATGGTCGAAATGACCGAATCCGAGAGACCTCGGTCTCTCAGCACCTGGCTGTCAATAACCATGCCGTTAAAGCCAGAGACTGTAAAGCAGAATGAAATATAGGACCTTGAGACAGAAGGTCCCCCCGCATTGGTAACCGCCAGGGAACGTCCGCGACGAGACGTACCAGATCGGCGTACCAGTGACGCCGAGGCCAATCCGGAGCAATGAGGATCACCGGAATTCCCTCGGTCGCTACCCTGCGCAGCAGGCGAGGGAGCAACTGCAGCGGACGATAAACGTATATCAGGTGATACTGACCCCATGGGGCCACCAACGCATCCGAGGCATCCGTCCAGGGATCCCTGGATCTGGCCACAAACCTCGACACCTTGCGATTGAGTCGAGAGGCCATCAGGTCCACATCCGGCGTGCCCCACCGTCGACAAAGGAGTTGAAAGACCTCCGGGTGCAAGGACCACTCTCCCTGGTCCAGCGTCTGGCGACTTAGATAGTCCGCCTGCCAATTGTCTACGCCCGGAATGTAGACGGCCGACAGAGCCGGCACGCTTCTTTCGGCCCACCTCAGGATGCGGGCGACCTCGGAAGCCGCAGCTGAGCTCCGAGTCCCCCCTTGATGGTTGACATATGCCACCGCTGTGGCGTTGTCCGATTGGATCCTGATGGAGTGACCCTGTAATTTCTCCGACCATGAGGAGAGGCACAGTCTGATTGCCCGTATTTCCAGAACATTGATCGGTAAACGGGCTTCGTCCGGAGTCCAAAGCCCTTGGGCCGACAGGACTCCCCAGACTCCCCCCCAGCCCGTCAGGCTGGCGTCCGTCGTGATCACCGTCCATTGGATGGGGAGGAACGACTTCCCGGACCGAAGAGTCGGGGACCTCAACCACCACGTCAGGGACGCCCTGACCAGGTGACTTCACCTGGATCTGAAGATCCAAGGACAACGGGGATTTGTCCCAAGTGGACAAGATCTCTTTCTGTAAAGCCCTGGTGTGCGATTGGGCATAAGGAACGGCCTCGAAAGAGGCCACCATGAGTCCCAGGACTCTCATGCAAAAGCGGATTGACGACCATTTTCAGGACGTCAGCATCCGTACTGCAGACTGAAGTGTCAGTAGTTTCTCTGGAGGTAGGAATACTTTTGCCTCCAAGGAGTCCAGAATCAGACCTAGATACGCCAGACGCTGAGTCGGGACCAGAACCGACTTCTGAACGTTCAGGAACCACCCAAAGTCCCTGAGGGTCTGACTGACGATAGTCACACTTTCTTCCAATTCTGAGCCACTGTCTGCTCTTAGAAGAAGATCGTCCAGATAGCCCACGATAGCAATGCCTCGCTGTCTCAGCAAAGCTAGGACCGGAGCAAGCACCTTGGTGAACACCCTTGGTGCCGAGGCTAGTCCAAAGGCAAGAGCCACAAATTGATAGCGGACTTCGCCGACCGCAAAGCGCAGAAACTTCTGGTGGCTTGCGCAGATCGGAACATGCAAGTAGGCGTCCTTGATATCCAAGGACGCTAGAAAATCCCCTTGATGGAGTGTAGCGATCACTGTGCGAATGGATTCCATGTGGAATTTTTGCACCCTCACGAAGGCATTCAGGGCCTTGAGGTCCAGGATTGGCCGAACACCGTCCTTTTTTGGAACAACAAACAGATTCGAGTAGAACCCCTGAAACCTCTCCTGGGACGGAACCGGCACAATCACTCCGGACCCGATCAAATCCTGTACAGCCCCCAAGAGGGCTGCCCGACGGGCAGGAAGGAGAGGGAGATTTGAGGGAAAGAATCTGTCTGGGGGCCAGGAGCGGAACTCTATTCTGTATCCTGAGGTGACCACCTCGCACACCCACCAGTCGGAGATCCGGGAGGTCCACCGATCCATGAACCTGCAAAGTCGTCCCCCCACCCCAGAGACTGGCGGGGGTAAGACTTCACTTGGAGGCGGGCTTGGGAGCCGGCTTGTTCGGCTTACGCACCCAGGGGCGCTTGTGCCCACCAGCCGCACTGTTGTCAGTCTGGGATGGCTTACCCGTGGACTCTGACGGACGAAAAAACCCCTTTTTTGCTGGAAAGGAAGGACCCGGTTTACGTCGGGCCTCCTTACCCTTGATAGTTTGAGGAAGGAGAGTGCTTTTGCCTCCCGTGACATCCTTGATGATGTCATCCAGAGCAGCACCAAAAAGTCTACCACCCTTAAAAGGTAGATCCGTCAGGAGCTTCTTAGAGGCTAGGTCAGCAGACCAGCATTTCAACCAGATGAGACGACGCAATACCACCGCCGAGACAGAGGCCCTGGATATTAAAGGGGCCGCGTCCAATGTGGCGTCGCACACATATAATCAGACCCTGCACCATCTGGTGGGCCAGAGCAATAGTGTCTGGAGGAAGGTTATGCTCCTGCACAGTTTGGTGCAAAATTTTTGCCCATTCCGTGAGTGTCTGAGACACAAGGGTCGCCGCTACTACGGGCCGTAGGGCGGATCCCAACAAGGCGAACATGGCTCTACTCACCACTTCTGACCTCCTGACAGTGGGGTCCTTAAACGCAGGAGTCCCCTCCATCGGGAGAGTGGTGGCCTTGTTTAAACGGGCGACTGGAGGGTCGACCACTGGGGGAGAAGCCCACTTTTTAAGCAGGGCGTCTTCAAAGGGGTATCTAATAGACAAACGCCGCGGGACCATGAAAGTCTTCTGCGGCTTTTCCCAGACCTGGTCAATGAGCTGGTCAAAGAAAGGTACATATGGAAAAACCTTTTTAGAAGGCTTGGTCTTAAAAGAACCAAAGGAGACTGCCTCCGCCTGAGGTTCTGCAGTCGCAGCATTTAGCTTGAGAGTGTCCCTCACAGCATCAATGAGTTCACTAACAAGCACCCTGTCATTTACTGACTCAGAACTGGAGTCTTCCTCACAAGGAATGTCCTGTTCAAAACCATCCAAATATTCAGAGCTAGGGTCTTGAGCAGCACTAGCTAGGCCCATATCTGAATCAGAGCACTCCCCTTGTGAAGATAAAGTGGGGAGAGGGCGCTTTTTTGCTCCCTTGTGCTCACACACAGCTTCCATCCTGGTCAGAAATGATTCCAGGACTGCCGACAACTGGTCCACAGGGACCGCAGGTGCTGGAGCACTGCCTGCTGCCTCTGGCATGTGAGGGGAAGCTGGTGACACTGACTCCATAATGTCCCTCTCTGAGACCACCCACAGGCTGTGCTGACTGAGTAAGGGAATGCCCAGGGGACCCACCAACCTGACCAGGACCGCTCGGTTCCGCTGCCCTGTCTCTCTGCGCAGCGCTGCTCAGCGTGAGTGAGCTGAGAGGAGAGAGTGTGAGGAGATTCGCGCCGTTCCCAGCGGCGATAGAGGCCAAACTAGTGCTTGAAAAACGTGCGGCTACAAGAAAATGGCCGCCGCAATGTGCCTCGGCGGACCACGGCAAGATGGCCGCCAATGTAAAAAACAGCACACACACCAAACATGGCGCCGAACGGCGCCCAGGCCCCTCACATTCAAAAAAAACAAACAGCCCCAGCGAAATGCAGAGCAGCATGAGCCCCCCCCCCCCCCCAGGACAGTATGGCCCCCAGGCACCCCACACAATACAGCCAGCAATGGTGAACAGAGAGTGACATTAAAAAAACACAGGGGGAGACAGGGAAATCCCCCACACAAGAAACACACAGCATGTACTCACCTGCACCCAGGAGAGACTACTTACCCGTCCCCTGAGGGACCCACTGGTGTGTTTCTGACAGAACTATCACAGTGCGGTACTGAGTAGCTGTCGGCCCGGTCCACCGCGAAAGATACAGCCGGACTGTTCTATCTTGAGAGGACAGCGGAGCTGGAAGCCCACCGGCCACCCCTGAAGTCGTGGGGTATGTCGTGAACTGAGTCTCACGCACACAAGGCGAGGATCAGCACGCTCGATGGTCGGACAGGGAAGACTACGAGGATATCTTGTACCCAACCTGTTGCCCAGCCGACAGTTGATAGAAGATCTCAAAAAATAAAATAAGAAAAAATTCCAAAAGGAATAGAAATAGGTCAGGAGACTGGCTCCTGAGAGAGCCATGTCTTCTCCTTCTGCTAGGCAGAAAAAAACTGAGGTCTGCTGATTGCAGTGGGAGGGTTATGTCCGGAGGAACCGCCCCCCTGGGCGGGGCTGTTCAGCTCTGGCTGTTTAGAATGTATGTATAACATCTCACATTCTGCCTAGGTCTTCTCCTGCAAGCAGGGACATAACCCACGTGTAAAGGTGTAAAGACATGCTGTGTCAGTCCATGGATGACAAGAGAAAATGAACTTAAATGATTTTAGTAAATGGCTGCAATATAACAGAGTGAAAAATTTAAGGGGGTCTGAATACTTTCCGTACCCACTGTATATATATTTTTTTTTAACACAGTATGATAGCTTATAACAGTAAATACTACCCATTCCCATATCCATTCATTCATTGTGTACTGTTGCGATTAGCTGTGATTGGCCACAGCTAATCACATGGTAAAGATGGGCTGTGGTTGGCCGGGTCTGTACCATGTGATCACTGTGACCAGTCACAGAGATCAACACAAAAGTACACGAAAAATGGCATGAACAGAAGCCCTCCATTGTGTAAATTGTCATGTGATCTTCTGCGATTGGTCAGAGCGATCACATGGTAACTGCGGTGGGAATAAAACAAAATTTGCCAAACTTACCCTACGTGTAAATGTTTTGCCGCACTTGGAACAAACAAATGCAGCAGGAACAAAGCTGGGGTCATGATATCTTTTGAAGTGCATGTCCAGGAGCTGTTTCTGGCGGAATGTTTTATCGCAATGACTACAAGCATAAGGTTTCTCTCCAGTGTGGGTTCGTTTATGCATGATCATATGACGCTCCTGCAGGATTTAAACAAATGTAATGAAAACCAAAAATTCCAATAAAAAGCGAGAAAATGTTTTGTAAATCAATTATATCACAGTTACTAAAATTGTAGACTTGGTTGGTAATGTGTATCCAGGGCAAAATAAAAACATGTAATACATGCATATTTCCCCCCACGTTTCATCCCATTAAAGTGGCTCTAAAGATTGAGATCTTTACCATGGGGTTTGAAATCAAACTTTTCACTACTGCAAGCAGCCTCTCCTTTGGACCCTTGCTACGCTTTGATCGTGGCATTCTCCAAAATATCAGTGTTTTGTCCTTGTAGCCGGAATCCCCTCTTTTGTTAACCCGGCCTTTCCTATAGGCCGCAGAAAGGGTTCCCTTTATTGGACCCTTTCACATGGTCAGATTGGCCGATGGTTAAGGCAATCTGATCTTCCCATTTTCCCCCTCTACTGTGGTTGAGGCTGCCTTTGACTGGATTACTCATCGCCATCAGAAGACGCCTTGTAAACAGTTGCGTTCCTCCAACTCCATCCATAGTCCGTTGACCACATTTGAACAGTTTTGCTACCCCTCGGAGGCCCCCCAACATGTGCCATTTTTGGTATATAAACTTTTTATTACCTTCTGTCCATAGCTCCTTGCCCATGTACACTACGTTATGGGCTCAGGATCTTGGCTGCGAGATCACCCACGAGAAATGGTACACATCGTTCTTGCTTAAGTTACCCATTTCCTGCTATGCTCAGAAAAAGAACAGATACTTTCTAGATTGGTATCGCGATAGTTTTTATTGCATAGGGTATTCCCTTTGGTGTCTGTTGTGGAAATTTTTATTAATGTATATTGTTCGATGTCTCCCAGTGTCAGTTTCCCCGCAATACGCTCATGCAAGCGTGTCTGCACATACAGATACCGGTGAAAAACTGTTGGTTGCGGAAACCTTCCCGTGGTCGCGGAGATCTGTTCACCATTTAAGGGATGTTCGTTTATGCCTCACCAAGAGACTGGCCACCTCATGGCGACTGCATCTACACTCCCGGCAAACAGACGCGCGTACATGGGAACAGTAGTATAATCATACAAAACATGGCTCGCTGAGCCTCGTGGAGTACGGTTCGTGACAATAGTAAACGGTGGGAATATGCACACGGTCCTGATCAGAGTAATATTTGCAGTGTTTGTACCCGGCACAACGTGAGGCACATTGTCTTGGATGCCTGCACGTGCATTTCAGCGGGAAACTGCACACGTTGCTCAGCACACGAACGACTGCATACGTCACTACCTGATATCTATTTGAATGTATACAAGTGTCTGATAGGTCCTTTTTCAAGGTTTTTGAAGGTATACAGGTGTTGGATATCCCAGTTCAGCCCTATAAAAAAAACAGGACAGCCCTAGGCCATGAGGAAAATACTGACCTCCCAACGTGAATTTCCAGGTATGTGGGTGACGTGAATTCCCAGGTATTTCAGCTTCCGCAGCTGGAGACTGGACCGGACTAGAGCGGCTTCAAAAAATGTATGTATAGGGATTTTTGCTTTACAGCGCTAGGTAGGTTAGTCTTAGATTGTGGCTGCTAGTAAATTTAGAGATTTGAGTTTAAGGCCGAACTTCCACTTTAAGGTCCCACATGCACACAGGGCGTTTTTACAGCTGCTTTTTACCAGCGTCAGGTATTTTTTTTGCAGCTTAAAAATGCCTCCCCATGTTATTCTATGGCCTCATGCGCACATACTTTTAGGAGCTGTAAGTGGCATTGGCGTTAAGCTGCAAAAAAAAGAAGAAAAAAAAAGAAAACCCAGGTCCATGTTCTACAGACCGGCGTTTCAGTTGTAAAAACGTCTGACGCTGCTAAACCCAGCTTAATGTCACCGCCAGGGGCATTAAGGGGTGGTGACGTCACAAGTGGGAGTGGTCTCCAGATGACATCACTGGATTGCCCCTCCCCATGGCTAAAGAAATGGCACATGCCGGACCTAACAACAGCGGGAGCTAGAGTCGGGAGAAGACATTAGGAGGATAAAGAACCAGAGGCAGCAGAAGAACCAGAGGAAGAAGACAGCAGAGGGAGAAGACATCACGGGAGGAGGGAGAAGGCCCAGAGAAAGACGAGATCACCGGAGAGGGGAGAAGACCGGAGGGAGAAGACACACTGGCGCATCTTTAATAAAAAGGACTGTCAAAAACTGTGTACTGTTTTTATTTTTGATATTTTTTTGGGTGAATGAGTAGGGGTACATTCACATAGGGTGGGGCGGGCACCTTCTTAAAGAGGGGCTTCCAGATTCCAAAAAGCCCCCTGCCCGCAGACCCCCAAAACCACTGCCCAGAGTTGTGGGGAAGAGGCCCTTGTCCCCGCCGTTTTTTTAGTGCGGGTTTCCCATCAAAATTGTCTGGTATGGTCTTGCGGGGGGCCCACACTCTGCGCCGTTTTATTTTTTTACATTTTGGAGCGGGGTTCCCCCTAAAAAGATCCTCAGAGCACAAGTCGCACCACAAGTCGGATCATCATGATCCAACATGGATGCGACTTCTATTCAAATCAATAGGCTGAAGCAGATCAGTTAAAATGGCTCTTATAGGAAACCAATGATTTTCAATAGAGGCAGAGAAACGCTGCTAAAAGTGAACGTGGCTAACACCAATGCAAAAAGCTACTAAAAGCGTGTTTCTTACAGCCCTTTTTTCCTGGCATTGGTAGTGGCTTTGCAGCTCGTTTTTTCTAAGGCCCTGTGTGCATGAGGCCTAAAACTCTGCGGTATATCTGGATACATTTTTCCTCTTCGGCTAAATCGATGGTATTCGCTCTGGCTTCCTCTCTCTCTCTCCTCAGTGATGTTGACCCCTGCAGTTGCATGATGGCCTTTCAAACAGTTTCACTGACTGGTATTAGCGTAACCGCCGCCTTTTATCTACATCAATTTTTTTTCCCCCGTACCATGTGAATTGTTCATGTTTATGCAATTGTCCATTTGGATTACCTAGGCCTCCGTTTGGCATCTTCGGCCTCTCCTTACTTTCCCCTCCATTTCTTTTCCCCTTTCCTCTTGTTTTGCTTTCTCTCGCCGTATGCTCTTGGGGCCTTTTGGCCTGCACGCTTTTTTTAAAAAAAATTTTGCAGGTAATTTTTTTGTTTTCTTAACCATTGAGGCAACTATATTTACGTCCAACACCATTTGTCATGACTTGTTTGTATAAAATTGGGGTCGTCCCCACTCATTGTAACGTATGCCAATGTCATGTTTCCTAGTTTTGTGCCGTCCTCCGTTTTCAATCTTCATTCCATGTATCTTTGTGCTACTTGCCTAACTTAGTATGGTCTCTTTATGGTTATTGTTTGTATGTTTTTTTCTTCACATGTCAAAAATGAACATACTTACCTCTAAAGAGAGAAGGTTTTTTACCTTAAGGCTGCATTCACACCTAAGCGTAGCATCTGAGCATTTTCTCAATGTTTTTTTTTTTTTGCACGGTTTTATGCGCGATTTTGGCACTTTTTATGCGCGATTTGCGCGTTTGTATGCAGCATTCTCGGGCTTTGGCAGTTTTTTATTAGCCAATAGAGAAAACCTCTCATTTGTTATTAAACTTCTTATCAATCATTTTTTGCTAGGTATTTCAGCTTTTCCATTGGCTTTCATTTCTTCTATTATTCTTATTCATTATAATGAATTTTCATTAGGGTAAGGGGATCGAGTTCAGCTTAGAAGTTGGGGTTAGGGTTATTTTTATTTTTTTAATTTCATTATTATACTTATATTATACGAATAAATGCATAATAAATAAATGCAAAATGAATAATAAAAAAAAAAAAATCAAGAAATTAAAAGTAACAATAATTAACCCTTAAAGGAGAAGTCTAGCCTGGGCTCATTCGGCTGGGCTTCTCCTATGGGTCACAGGAGTGCAACTCGTTTGGCACTGCTGTGACCCGTTTTCAGCAGAGAACGGTCTAAAATCCGCTCTCTGCTGACGTCACCAGGATCAGTCCAGGCACTGCCTGGTTCCGCCAGGGGCCTGGACTGATGGCAGTCTCAGCGAGCCCCTCCACAGCTTAGCACTAAAACGAGCGTGGAGGAGCAGAGCATGAGAGATGCTGACAGATATTAGCAGAAAATCGCACAAAAATGTGCACAAAAAAAGCGTGAATGGTGCGTTTCCATTCATTTCTATGAGAATAAAAACATGCCAAAAAAGCTCAAATCTGCATGATTGAAGCTAAAAAAAAGCTCCAGAGCTTTTTTGAGCTTCAGGCGACATGGAGTGGAGATGTGAACCATCTCCATAGATAATTTATTTATTAATTTATTTTCAAGCTACAAAACACTCAGGTGTGAATGCAGCCTAATTCATTAAAGGAAAAAAAAATTCTGGGTGCAGCCCCCTTCCCCACACTTTATACTTACATGAGCCTGATCTTGATCCAGCGATGTGCATGAGAGCAGCAGCTCTCCAGCAGGTCTCTCCTCATTGGCTAACAGAGCAGCGGGAGCCATTGGCTCCTGCCAATCACAGCCAGTGAGCCAATGAAAGAGTACTGGGGGGGGGGGGGTTTCCCAGACACACTGTGTGAATGGACAGTGCGTGGCCCAGGGACCAAGCTTGCTCGAGTGCCTCCATAGCAAAAGGCTTGCTATTGGGGGAACTGGGCAGGGGGAGAAGCAATGGCCACAAAAATAAGGAGGATCAAGGCTGCTTCTGTGTACAGAGCAGGCAAGTATAACCTCTTTTTAATTACAACCTTTAGAATCACTTTAAAGTAGAAAAAAATATACCTGTTGAATGGCCAGAAATGCAGTCATCTATTGTGAACATACCATCAGATAAGCTGCTTAATAAAAACAATTTACTCTGCATTGAATGATCAAAGAGTGTTATTTTCAGTTACAAAACTAGAGTGCTAGAATTATAGTTTACAGTTCATGTTTCAAAGCTTTCAATAACAAGAGTGGGTCACCTGTCTGCAAGCATATTCACACTGGTCGCATTTGAATCGCTTTTCATTTTTGTGAGACTTCTGGTGTTGAATCAGGGCATATCGCTCATGAAAGACTGTATCACAGTAGCGACACTTCTTGCCTTGCTCAATAAAAGAATGCTGTTTTCTTAAGTGAACCCCTTGATGAACAGGAAAAAAAAACATTAAAATACCAATAGGGTTATATCAATATGGCATTTATAAATGCATTAAACACAAAATTACTTAATTTTGAAGGAAGCCAGTACTGCTAGAATATAGAGGTTGTTATTGCTAACCTATCCTAAAAGTTCTATCTCCCTGGATATCAAATTAATAAAAACAAAAAAACAAGAAATTTCAAAAGGCCTGTACAGACGATCAGAAAATAGGACAAAAAATACCGCTTTTGAAGCGATCGTACGATAAGCTGATCGTTGGTACACCGCTTTTGTCTGAAATTTTAAGAAGGGACAAACACGAAAATTTTTCTTGTACGATACCAGATCATATGATTTTCATTTAATCCGTACAGTTTTCGTCTGAATATACAATACAAATACATCACTTATGAATTTGTATTCTTTTGTACGAGAATTTTCGTATTTTAGTAAACCCGATTTTCGATATGTAGACTAGTATGCAAAAGAAAAAAAAGGATTATTCGTCCAATAATCTCATTGTGCGTACTAGGCTTAAGTCACTACAAGCAACAGCAGACTTTTTAGTTACTTTCATACACTTTCCATTGAGGGTCCATGCACACCGACTTTAAAAAAAAAAAAAATCACTGCTTCTACAGGAGCTTTCCGGCAGAAAAAACGCTAAACTCTCCTAAAATGTGTACAAAAACACTCTATATGAGCGTTTATTTTTTTTTCTACCAAAAGGAACTGGCGTTTTTATTAAGCCCAGTGTGCATGAAGCCTAACAAGTGTAGCGCCCCCCTCACTCCCCTCTTGCATCAGCTTGTCCGTCTCTTGTCTAGGGGTATCTTAGAGGGGAGAGAGCGGGGGTCACCACGCCAAGCCTTCACCGTAGATGTTTGTGCCGTGTAAGCAAAGTTCTTTCTTTACCTTCGGGTCAGTGTTCTGCACCTGGAGTTACCTTGAACAATGTCTGCCAGAAAATGAGCCCCACACCATTAAAGTCCAACACTCCTTTATTCTTCTCAAGTGAACAGCACAATCAGTTAGACTCCCTTAGAGAACAGAACAGACAAGGAGGTGTGGATGCGAGTAGGCCCAGACACAATGAACTCTCCACTTTCCTTCCTGAAAGTGGGTTGCGGTCTCCTAGCGAGGGGGGATTTCCTTCCAGGCGGTCTCCGATGGGAGGCTCACCTGTCACTGGCAATCTGCTGCACCCGGTCTTCAAGTGAGTATCTCCCCCCGGTCCATTATGCCTTCCGGATTCGGGTACCCAATCCCTGGGTTCCCTAGGACCTCCATCCCTCGCAGAACTCAGTGGTAGGCACTGAGCTCCAGACCTCCATCCGAGTACCTCACCCCAGGCTAAAGGTGCCTGGGATGGAACACGACCTCTGCACGTCCTCTAGGCCTAGGCCGCCTAGAGGACCGACACGAACCACTGCCCTCAGGCTGAAGGTGCCTGGGACTCCGACCCCGTGAAAAAGATGGCCGGCCCCTTTATACCCTCTCCCAGCAAGCACGGCGGGTTCCCCGCCCCACCACACTGCTGCCGAGGGAGGACAAAAAGGAGGCACGGCACACAGCAATGGTTCAACCCCAGCCCAGGGCAACACCGCCACCTGCTGGGCCGCAGGGAACTACACATTACTGGTGTCTCTGCCAGGTTTAAATTACACCCGGGAAAGAACATACCCGCTACACTAGGAATTACCTAAATACAAAACCTCTGTTTAATCAAAGGAGTAATTTCTAAATTGTGAAAATAAACATTGCTTTACTTTGTAATGGACAGAGGTGAAGTTCCCTAATTAAATGTATACAGTGGGTACGGAAAGTATTCAGACCTTAAATTTTTCACTCTGTTATATTGCAGCCATTTGCTAAAATCATTTAAGTTAATTATTTTTTCCTCAATGTACACACAGCACCCCCTATTGACAGAAAAACACAGAATTGTTGAAATTTTTGCAGATTTATTAAAAAAGAAAAACTGAAATATCACATGGTCTTAAGTATTCAGACCCTTTGCTGTGATACTCATTTAACTCAGGTGCTGTCCATTTCTTCAATGGACAGCACCTGAGTTAAATAGGAGTATCACAGCAAAGGGTCTGAATACTTAGGACCATGTGATATCAGTTTTTCTTTTTTAATAAATCTGCAAAAATGACAATTCTGTGTTTTTTTGTCAATACGGGGTGCGGTGTGTACATTGAGGAAAAAAATGAACTTAAATGATTTGGGGGGAGGGGAGATGGACTAGCAGATTTACATACACTAAACAAGCTGAGCCAAACTCCAGCTAACCCTTTTTATGCAGCTACAGCAACAGTTACCTTTGGGATAAGGTTTTACATATACAAATAAAACCCGATCACTGTAAGCACCCCTGTCAATGGTAAATGGGTTGCAACAACCCTTTAACTTACACTACCACTAGTAGTGTCAGCTTGTTTTGCTGAAAAACAGACTTACTGGCAGGATCACCAGGTGAAAATAAAAAAAACTAAAAAAGAATTGGTAAGCTCCAACATAATAACCGTTTGCTTATGAGTTTAATACCGCGTTAAGGCCCAATTGAATTCCCCTATTACTAAGAGGATGTAAAAGTAATATTGTACTACATTAAAAAAACAAAACAATCACTCCAAGTAGTACAGCAAAGTTAAATACTACAGTGCTTTTGCGCAGAGCAGTACAACACAACCTCCAGGACTTTGCTACCTCTTCCAGAGCAACACTTTGATTTGGAACAGCGTTTAGGAGGCTGTTGGAGAACTTAGCTGTTGCTTTGCTTTGTGTGAAAGAATCATGGTTTCGACTCTGTTGGCAACAAAGGGTATTTTTTAACCCCTTGCAGCAACACTTTTGTGCTCATTATCAGTGTATATGCAGACTAGCTGCATTATAGTAATACATATACAGTCAAAAATATTGGCAACCCCGCATTTGTCAGATATTGCACCACTTGGGAGTGGCCGGAATCAGACGTATACCGGAAGTGATGTGAGAAGGCTCTGAGAAAGCTGTTTTTCCTGTATTTGCTTGTTTTTAACGTAAGAGTCCACCTATTAGCATCTTAATAAACTATCCCAGAGTTTTCTAAACATACTACACCATTGGAGGCATTATTTTTCTCTTTCCCCCACCTTGTACTATATTAATACTGGAGCCTATCAGGGCGGCTCTGTGGAGGGTGTATGCCAGACCTCAAAATTTCCACTCGCCTACTCGCATTCTGCCAGTGGAAAATGAGGTCTGGCGAGGAGCTGGGCTGCCTGGGAGTGGGGGAGGGCGAGCACCGCCGGCGGTAGTGGTTGATCGGGAGCTGTTCTCACAGCGATCGTCCCAATGGCAGAGAGCATGGAGGAAGAGCAGAGCCGCGGGATCACAGAGCGGTATAGCATGCTGTTACAACTTACATTGAAATTTCCTCCGCTCTGCTCGCTCTCACAGCCCCCCCAATGCTGGGATGTGTTGTATATTACAGGCGCGGGGTCAGGAGGAGGCGGGGCTGTGAGCGAGCAGAGGAAATTTAAATGCAAGTTTTAACAGCATCTCTTCCTCCTGTCATGATCTGACGGCACGGTGAGTCGGCAATGGGGGCGCAGTGAGTCGGCAATGGGGGCGCAGTGAGTCGGCAATGGGGGCGCAGTGAGTCGGCAATGGGGGCGCAGTGAGTCGGCAATGGGGGCGCAGTGAGTCGGCAATGGGGGCGCAGTGAGTCGGCAATGGGGGCGCAGTGAGCCGGCAATGGGGGCGCAGTGAGCCGGCAATGGGGGCGCAGTGAGCCGGCAATGGGGGCGCAGTGAGCCGGCAATGGGGGCGCAGTGAGCCGGCAATGGGGGCGCAGTGAGCCGGCAATGGTGGCGCAGTGAGCCGGCAATGGGGGCGCAGTGAGCCGGCAATGGGGGCGCAGTGAGCCGGCAATGGGGGCGCAGTGAGCCGGCAATGGGGGCACAGTGAGCCGGCAATGGGGGCACAGTGAGCCGGCAATGGGGGCACAGTGAGCCGGCAATGGGGGCACAGTGAGCCGGCAATGGGGGCACAGTGAGCCGGCAATGGGGGCACAGTGAGCCGGCAATGGGGGCACAGTGAGCCGGCAATGGGGGCACAGTGAGCCGGCAATGGGGGCACAGTGAGCGGGCAATGGGGGCACAGTGAGCGGACAATGGGGGCACAGTGAGTCGGCGAGTTTATTTACACTAAGATCCAAGGTTATAAGAGGGGAAGCCCACAGGCTTTCAAAAGTATTGATTGTAATATCTCCAAGGAGATTTCCAGAAATATTTAGGCTCACCAGTTCTGTCAGACCTGCAAATGCTCCTTTGCTAATGTTACTGATTTTGCTGGAAGACAGATCAAGGGACAATAGCTTGGTAAAAGCAGAAAAGACACCCGGGGTAAGCTGTGAAACAAAACTATGGGACAAATCAAGAATTTGGCACAGTGAGGCCGCAACGGGGGGGGGGACAGTGAGGCCGCAACGGGGGGGGGGGGGGGGGGACAGTGAGGCCGCAACGGGGGGGGGGGGACAGTGAGGCCGCAACGGGGGGGGGGGGGACAGTGAGGCCGCAACGGGGGGGGGGGGGACAGTGAGGCCGCAACGGGGGGGGGGGACAGTGAGGCCGCAACGGGGGGGGGGACAGTGAGGCCGCAACGGGGGGGGGGACAGTGAGGCCGCAACGGGGGGGGGGACAGTGAGGCCGCAACGGGGGGGGGGGGGGACAGTGAGGCCGCAACGGGGGGGGGGGGGGGGGACAGTGAGGCCGCAACGGGGGGGGGGGGGGACAGTGAGGCCGCAACGGGGGGGGGGGGGACAGTGAGGCCGCAACGGGGGGGGACGACAGTGAGGCCGCAACGGGGGGGGGGCGACAGTGAGGCCGCAACGGGGGGGGGGACAGTGAGGCCGCAACGGGGGGGGGGACAGTGAGGCCGCAACGGGGGGGGGGGGGACAGTGAGGCCGCAACGGGGGGGGGGACAGTGAGGCCGCAACGGGGGGGGGACAGTGAGGCCGCAACGGGGGGGGGACAGTGAGGCCGCAACGGGGGGGGGGGGGACAGTGAGGCCGCAACGGGGGGGGGACAGTGAGGCCGCAACGTGGGGGGGGGACAGTGAGGCCGCAACGTGGGGGGGGACGGGACAGTGAGGCCGCAACGTGGGGGGGGACGGGACAGTGAGGCCGCAACGTGGGGGGGACGGGACAGTGAGGCCGCAACGGGGGGGGGGGGACAGTGAGGCCGCAACGGGGGGGGGGGACAGTGAGGCCGCAACGGGGGGGGCGACAGTGAGGCCGCAACGGGGGGGGGGGCGACAGTGAGGCCGCAACGGGGGGACGACAGTGAGGCCGCAACGGGGGGACGACAGTGAGGCCGCAACGGGGGGACGACAGTGAGGCCGCAACGGGGGGACGACAGTGAGGCCGCAACGGGGGGACGACAGTGAGGCCGCAACGGGGGGACGACAGTGAGGCCGCAACGGGGGGACGACAGTGAGGCCGCAACGGGGGGGACGACAGTGAGGCCGCAACGGGGGGACGACAGTGAGGCCGCAACGGGGGGACGACAGTGAGGCCGCAACGGAGGGGACGACAGTGAGGCCGCAACGGGGGGGGGGGGGACGACAGTGAGGCCGCAACGGGGGGGGGGGGGACGACAGTGAGGCCGCAACGGGGGGGGGGGGGGACAGTGAGGCCGCAACGGGGGGGGGGGACGACGACGACGACAGTGAGGCCGCAACGGGGGGGGGGGGGACGACGACAGTGAGGCCGCCACGGGGGGGGGGGGGACGACAGTGAGGCCGCAACGGGGGGGGGGGGACGACAGTGAGGCCGCAACGGGGGGGGGGCAGTGAGGCCGCAACGGGGGGGGGGGACGGGGGGACAACGACAGTGAGGCCGCAACGGGGGGGGGGACGACGACAGTGAGGCCGCAACGGGGGGGGGGGACGGACGACGACAGTGAGGCCGCAACGGGGGGGACAGTGAGGCCGCAACGGGGGGGACAGTGAGGCCGCAACGGGGGGGACAGTGAGGCCGCAACGGGGGGGACAGTGAGGCCGCAACGGGGGGGGGGGGGGGACGACGACAGTGAGGCCGCAACGGGGGGGGGACGACAGTGAGGCCGCAACGGGGGACGACGACAGTGAGGCCGCAACGGGGGGGGGACGACAGTGAGGCCGCAACGGGGGGGGACGACAGTGAGGCCGCAACGGGGGGGGACGACAGTGAGGCCGCAACGGGGGGGGGGAACAGTGAGGCCGCAACGGGGGGGACAGTGAGGCCGCAACGGGGGGGGGGGGGGGACGGGACAGTGAGGCCGCAACGGGGGGGACGGGACAGTGAGGCCGCAACGGGGGGGGACAGGACAGTGAGGCCGCAACGGGGGGGGACAGGACAGTGAGGCCGCAACGGGGGGGACAGGACAGTGAGGCCGCAACGGGGGGGACAGGACAGTGAGGCCGCAACGGGGGGGACAGGACAGTGAGGCCGCAACGGGGGGGGACGGGACAGTGAGGCCGCAACGGGGGGGGACGGGACAGTGAGGCCGCAACGGGGGGGGACGGGGCAGTGAGGCCGCAACGGGGGGGGGGGACGGGGGGACAACGACAGTGAGGCCGCAACGGGGGGGGGGGACGACGACAGTGAGGCCGCAACGGGGGGGGGGACGGACGACGACAGTGAGGCCGCAACGGGGGGGACAGTGAGGCCGCAACGGGGGGGGGGGGACAGTGAGGCCGCAACGGGGGGGGACGACAGTGAGGCCGCAACGGGGGGGGACGACAGTGAGGCCGCAACGGGGGGGGGGGGACAGTGAGGCCGCAACGGGGGGGGGGGGACAGTGAGGCCGCAACGGGGGGGGGACAGTGAGGCCGCAACGGGGGGGGGACAGTGAGGCCGCAACGGGGGGGGGGACAGTGAGGCCGCAACGGGGGGGGGGGGACAGTGAGGCCGCAACGGGGGGGGGGACAGTGAGGCCGCAACGTGGGGGGGGGGACAGTGAGGCCGCAACGTGGGGGGGGGACGGGACAGTGAGGCCGCAACGTGGGGGGGGGACGGGACAGTGAGGCCGCAACGTGGGGGGGACGGGACAGTGAGGCCGCAACGTGGGGGGGGGAGGACAGTGAGGCCGCAACGGGGGGGGGGGGGACAGTGAGGCCGCAACGGGGGGGGCGACAGTGAGGCCGCAACGGGGGGGGGGCGACAGTGAGGCCGCAACGGGGGGGGGGGCGACAGTGAGGCCGCAACGGGGGGGGGGGGCGACAGTGAGGCCGCAACGGGGGGACGACAGTGAGGCCGCAACGGGGGGACGACAGTGAGGCCGCAACGGGGGGGACGACAGTGAGGCCGCAACGGGGGGACGACAGTGAGGCCGCAACGGGGGGGACGACAGTGAGGCCGCAACGGGGGGGACGACAGTGAGGCCGCAACGGGGGGACGACAGTGAGGCCGCAACGGGGGGACGACAGTGAGGCCGCAACGGGGGGGACGACAGTGAGGCCGCAACGGGGGGACGACAGTGAGGCCGCAACGGGGGGACGACAGTGAGGCCGCAACGGGGGGACGACAGTGAGGCCGCAACGGGGGGGGGGGGGGGGGACGACAGTGAGGCCGCAACGGGGGGGGGGGGGACGACAGTGAGGCCGCAACGGGGGGGGGGGGGGACAGTGAGGCCGCAACGGGGGGGGGGACGACGACGACGACAGTGAGGCCGCAACGGGGGGGGGGGGGGACGACGACAGTGAGGCCGCCACGGGGGGGGGGGACGACAGTGAGGCCGCAACGGGGGGGGGGGGGGGACGACAGTGAGGCCGCAACGGGGGGGGGGGCAGTGAGGCCGCAACGGGGGGGGGGGGACGGGGGGACAACGACAGTGAGGCCGCAACGGGGGGGGGGACGACGACAGTGAGGCCGCAACGGGGGGGGGGGACGGACGACGACAGTGAGGCCGCAACGGGGGGGACAGTGAGGCCGCAACGGGGGGGACAGTGAGGCCGCAACGGGGGGGACAGTGAGGCCGCAACGGGGGGGACAGTGAGGCCGCAACGGGGGGGGGGGGACGACGACAGTGAGGCCGCAACGGGGGGGGGACGACAGTGAGGCCGCAACGGGGGACGACGACAGTGAGGCCGCAACGGGGGGGGGACGACAGTGAGGCCGCAACGGGGGGGGACGACAGTGAGGCCGCAACGGGGGGGGACGACAGTGAGGCCGCAACGGGGGGGGGGAACAGTGAGGCCGCAACGGGGGGGACAGTGAGGCCGCAACGGGGGGGGGGGGGGACGGGACAGTGAGGCCGCAACGGGGGGGACGGGACAGTGAGGCCGCAACGGGGGGGGACAGGACAGTGAGGCCGCAACGGGGGGGGACAGGACAGTGAGGCCGCAACGGGGGGGACAGGACAGTGAGGCCGCAACGGGGGGGACAGGACAGTGAGGCCGCAACGGGGGGGACAGGACAGTGAGGCCGCAACGGGGGGGGACGGGACAGTGAGGCCGCAACGGGGGGGGACGGGACAGTGAGGCCGCAACGGGGGGGGACGGGACAGTGAGGCCGCGACGGGACAGTGAGGCCGCAACGGGGGGGGACAGGACAGTGAGGCCGCAACGGGGGGGGGACAGGACAGTGAGGCCGCAACGGGGGGGGACAGGACAGTGAGGCCGCAACGGGGGGGGGACAGGACAGTGAGGCCGCAACGGGGGGGGGACAGGACAGTGAGGCCGCAACGGGGGGGGACAGGACAGTGAGGCCGCAACGGGGGGGGACAGGACAGTGAGGCCGCAACGGGGGGGGACAGGACAGTGAGGCCGCAACGGGGGGGGACAGGACAGTGAGGCCGCAACGGGGGGGGACAGGACAGTGAGGCCGCAACGGGGGGGACGACAGTGAGGCCGCAACGGGGGGGGGGGAGGACAGTGAGGCCGCAACGGGGGGGAACAGTGAGGCTGCAACGGGGGGGACAGTGAGGCCGCAACGGGGGGGACGGGACAGTGAGGCCGCAACGGGGGGGACAGTGAGGCCGCAACGGGGGGGGACAGTGAGGCCGCAACGGGGGGGACAGTGAGGCCGCAACGGGGGGGGACGGGACAGTGAGGCCGCAACGGGGGGGGACGGGACAGTGAGGCCGCAACGGGGGGGGACGGCAGTGAGGCCGCAACGGGGGGGGACGGGACAGTGAGGCCGCAACGGGACAGTGAGGCCGCAACGGGGGGGGGGACAGGACAGTGAGGCCGCAACGGGGGGGGACAGGACAGTGAGGCCGCAACGGGGGGGGACAGGACAGTGAGGCCGCAACGGGGGGGGACAGGACAGTGAGGCCGCAACGGGGGGGGACAGGACAGTGAGGCCGCAACGGGGGGGGACAGGACAGTGAGGCCGCAACGGGGGGGGACAGGACAGTGAGGCCGCAACGGGGGGGGGGACGGGACAGTGAGGCCGCAACGGGGGGGGACGGGACAGTGAGGCCGCAACGGGGGGGACGGGACAGTGAGGCCGCAACGGGGGGGGACGGGACAGTGAGGCCGCGACGGGACAGTGAGGCCGCAACGGGGGGGGGACAGGACAGTGAGGCCGCAACGGGGGGGGACAGGACAGTGAGGCCGCAACGGGGGGGGACAGGACAGTGAGGCCCAACGGGAGGGGACAGGACAGTGAGGCCGCAACGGGGGGGGACAGGACAGTGAGGCCGCAACGGGGGGGACAGGACAGTGAGGCCGCAACGGGGGGGGGACAGTGAGGCCGCAACGGGGGGGGGGGGGGACAGTGAGGCCGCGGGGGGGGGGGGGACAGTGAGGCCGCAACGGGGGGGGGGACAGTGAGGCCGCAACGGGGGGGGGGGACAGTGAGGCCGCAACGGGGGGGGGGACAGTGAGGCCGCAACGGGGGGGGGGACAGTGAGGCCGCAACGGGGGGGGGGACAGTGAGGCCGCAACGGGGGGGGGGGGGGGACAGTGAGGCCGCAACGGGGGGGGACAGTGAGGCCGCAACGGGGGGGGGGGGACAGTGAGGCCGCAACGGGGGGGGGGGACAGTGAGGCCGCAACGGGGGGGGGGGGACAGTGAGGCCGCAACGGGGGGGGGACAGTGAGGCCGCAACGGGGGGGGGGACAGTGAGGCCGCAACGGGGGGGGGGACAGTGAGGCCGCAACGGGGGGGACAGTGAGGCCGCAACGGGGGGGGGGACGGGACAGTGAGGCCGCAACGGGGGGGGGGACGGGACAGTGAGGCCGCAACGGGGGGGACGGGACAGTGAGGCCGCAACGGGGGGGGACAGGACAGTGAGGCCGCAACGGGGGGGACAGGACAGTGAGGCCGCAACGGGGGGGGACAGGACAGTGAGGCCGCAACGGGGGGGGACAGGACAGTGAGGCCGCAACGGGGGGGACAGGACAGTGAGGCCGCAACGGGGGGGACAGGACAGTGAGGCCGCAACGGGGGGGGGGGACAGTGAGGCCGCAACGGGCGGGACGGGACAGTGAGGCCGCAACGGGGGGGGACGGGACAGTGAGGCCGCAACGGGGGGGGGACGGGACAGTGAGGCCGCGACGGGACAGTGAGGCCGCAACGGGGGGGGGACAGGACAGTGAGGCCGCAACGGGGGGGGGACAGGACAGTGAGGCCGCAACGGGGGGGGACAGGACAGTGAGGCCGCAACGGGGGGGGACAGGACAGTGAGGCCGCAACGGGGGGGGGACAGGACAGTGAGGCCGCAACGGGGGGGGACAGGACAGTGAGGCCGCAACGGGGGGGGGGGACAGTGAGGCCGCAACGGGGGGGGGACAGTGAGGCCGCAACGGGGGGGGGGGGGACAGTGAGGCCGCAACGGGGGGGGGGGGACAGTGAGGCCGCAACGGGGGGGGGGGGACAGTGAGGCCGCAACGGGGGGGACAGTGAGGCCGCAACGGGGGGGGGGACGGGACAGTGAGGCCGCAACGGGGGGGGGGACGGGACAGTGAGGCCGCAACGGGGGGGACGGGACAGTGAGGCCGCAACGGGGGGGGGACAGGACAGTGAGGCCGCAACGGGGGGGGACAGGACAGTGAGGCCGCAACGGGGGGGACAGGACAGTGAGGCCGCAACGGGGGGGGGGGGACAGTGAGGCCGCAACGGGGGGGACGGGACAGTGAGGCCGCAACGGGGGGGACGGGACAGTGAGGCCGCAACGGGGGGGGACGGGGACAGTGAGGCCGCAACGGGGGGGGACGGGACAGTGAGGCCGCAACGGGGGGGGACGGGACAGTGAGGCCGCGACGGGACAGTGAGGCCGCAACGGGGGGGGGACAGGACAGTGAGGCCGCAACGGGGGGGGACAGGACAGTGAGGCCGCAACGGGGGGGGACGGGACAGTGAGGCCGCAACGGGGGGGGGGGGGGACAGTGAGGCCGCAACGGGGGGGGGGGGACAGTGAGGCCGCAACGGGGGGGGGGGGGACAGTGAGGCCGCAACGGGGGGGGGGGACAGTGAGGCCGCAACGGGGGGGGGGGGACAGTGAGGCCGCAACGGGGGGGACAGTGAGGCCGCAACGGGGGGGGGGGACGGGACAGTGAGGCCGCAACGGGGGGGGGGACGGGACAGTGAGGCCGCAACGGGGGGGACGGGACAGTGAGGCCGCAACGGGGGGGGACAGGACAGTGAGGCCGCAACGGGGGGGGACAGGACAGTGAGGCCGCAACGGGGGGGACAGGACAGTGAGGCCGCAACGGGGGGGACAGGACAGTGAGGCCGCAACGGGGGGGGGGGGGACAGTGAGGCCGCAACGGGGGGGACGGGACAGTGAGGCCGCAACGGGGGGGGACGGGACAGTGAGGCCGCAACGGGGGGGGACGGGACAGTGAGGCCGCAACGGGGGGGGACGGGACAGTGAGGCCGCGACGGGACAGTGAGGCCGCAACGGGGGGGGACAGGACAGTGAGGCCGCAACGGGGGGGGGACAGGACAGTGAGGCCGCAACGGGGGGGGACAGGACAGTGAGGCCGCAACGGGGGGGGGACAGGACAGTGAGGCCGCAACGGGGGGGGACAGGACAGTGAGGCCGCAACGGGGGGGGACAGGACAGTGAGGCCGCAACGGGGGGGGACAGGACAGTGAGGCCGCAACGGGGGGGGACAGGACAGTGAGGCCGCAACGGGGGGGACAGGACAGTGAGGCCGCAACGGGGGGGGACAGGACAGTGAGGCCGCAACGGGGGGGGACAGGACAGTGAGGCCGCAACGGGGGGGGGACAGGACAGTGAGGCCGCAACGGGGGGGGGACAGGACAGTGAGGCCGCAACGGGGGGGGACAGGACAGTGAGGCCGCAACGGGGGGGGACAGGACAGTGAGGCCGCAACGGGGGGGGACAGGACAGTGAGGCCGCAACGGGGGGGGGACAGGACAGTGAGGCCGCAACGGGGGGGACGACAGTGAGGCCGCAACGGGGGCGGGGGGGGACAGTGAGGCCGCGGGGGGGGGGGGGACAGTGAGGCCGCAACAGGGGGGGGGGGCCGGGGGGGACAGTGAGGCCGCAACGTGGGGGGGGGACAGTGAGGCCGCAACGGGGGGGGGGACAGTGAGGCCGCAACGGGGGGGGGACAGTGAGGCCGCAACGGGGGGGGGGACAGTGAGGCCGCAACGGGGGGGGGGACAGTGAGGCCGCAACGGGGGGGGACAGTGAGGCCGCAACGGGGGGGGGGGACAGTGAGGCCGCAACGGGGGGGGGGGGACAGTGAGGCCGCAACGGGGGGGGGGGACAGTGAGGCCGCAACGGGGGGGGGGGGACAGTGAGGCCGCAACGGGGGGGGGGCGGGGGGGGACAGTGAGGCCGCAACGGGGGGGGGACAGTGAGGCCGCAACGGGGGGGGGGGGACAGTGAGGCCGCAACGGGGGGGGGGACAGTGAGGCCGCACGGGGGGGGACAGTGAGGCCGCAACGGGGGGGGGGACAGTGAGGCCGCAACGGGGGGGGGACAGTGAGGCCGCAACGGGGGGGGGGGACAGTGAGGCCGCAACGGGGGGGGGGGACAGTGAGGCCGCAACGGGGGGGGGGACAGTGAGGCCGCAACGGGGGGGGGGAGGGGGGGGGCGGGGGGGGGGACAGTGAGGCCGCAACGGGGGGGGGGACAGTGAGGCCGCAACGGGGGGGGACAGTGAGGCCGCAACGGGGGGGGGACCGGGACAGTGAGGCCGCAACGGGGGGGACGGGACAGTGAGGCCGCAACGGGGGGGACAGGACAGTGAGGCCGCAACGGGGGGGACAGGACAGTGAGGCCGCAACGGGGGGGGACAGGACAGTGAGGCCGCAATGGGGGGGGACAGGACAGTGAGGCCGCAACGGGGGGGACAGGACAGTGAGGGCCGCAACGGGGGGGGGGGGACAGTGAGGCCGCAACGGGGGGGGGACGGGACAGTGAGGCCGCAACGGGGGGACGGGACAGTGAGGCCGCAACGGGGGGACAGTGAGGCCGACGGGACAGTGAGGCCGCAACGGGGGGGGGACAGGACAGTGAGGCCGCAACGGGGGGGGGACAGGACAGTGAGGCCGCAACGGGGGGGGACAGGACAGTGAGGCCGCAACGGGGGGGGACAGGACAGTGAGGCCGCAACGGGGGGGGGGGACAGTGAGGCCGCAACGGGGGGGGGGGGACAGTGAGGCCGCAACGGGGGGGGGGGGACAGTGAGGCCGCAACGGGGGGGGGGGACAGTGAGGCCGCAACGGGGGGGGGACAGTGAGGCCGCAACGGGGGGGGGGACAGTGAGGCCGCAACGGGGGGGGGGACAGTGAGGCCGCAACGGGGGGGGGGGGACAGTGAGGCCGCAACGGGGGGGGGGGGACGGGACAGTAAGGCCGCAACGGGGGGGGGGGGACGGGACAGTGAGGCCGCAACGGGGGGGACGGGACAGTGAGGCCGCAACGGGGGGGGACAGGACAGTGAGGGGGGACAGGACAGTGAGGCCGCAACGGGGGGGGACAGGACAGTGAGGCCGCAACGGGGGGGGGGGGGGACAGTGAGGCCGCAACGGGGGGGGACGGGACAGTGAGGCCGCAACGGGGGGGGACGGGACAGTGAGGCCGCGACGGGACAGTGAGGCCGCAACGGGGGGGGGACAGGACAGTGAGGCCGCAACGGGGGGGGGACAGGACAGTGAGGCCGCAACGGGGGGGGACAGGACAGTGAGGCCGCAACGGGGGGGGGACAGGACAGTGAGGCCGCAACGGGGGGGGACAGGACAGTGAGGCCGCAACGGGGGGGGGACAGGACAGTGAGGCCGCAACGGGGGGGGACAGGACAGTGAGGCCGCAACGGGGGGGGACAGGACAGTGAGGCCGCAACGGGGGGGACAGGACAGTGAGGCCGCAACGGGGGGGGACAGGACAGTGAGGCCGCAACGGGGGGGGACAGGACAGTGAGGCCGCAACGGGGGGGGACAGGACAGTGAGGCCGCAACGGGGGGGACAGGACAGTGAGGCCGCAACGGGGGGGGGACAGGACAGTGAGGCCGCAACGGGGGGGGGACAGGACAGTGAGGCCGCAACGGGGGGGGACAGGACAGTGAGGCCGCAACGGGGGGGACAGGACAGTGAGGCCGCAACGGGGGGGGACGGGACAGTGAGGCCGCAACGGGGGGGGACGGGACAGTGAGGCCGCAACGGGACAGTGAGGGCCGCAACGGGGGGGGGGACAGGACAGTGAGGCCGCAACGGGGGGGGACAGGACAGTGAGGCCGCAACGGGGGGGGACAGGACAGTGAGGCCGCAACGGGGGGGGACAGGACAGTGAGGCCGCAACGGGGGGGGACAGGACAGTGAGGCCGCAACGGGGGGGGACGGGACAGTGAGGCCGCAACGGGGGGGGGGACGGGACAGTGAGGCCGCAACGGGGGGGGACGGGACAGTGAGGCCGCAACGGGGGGGACGGGACAGTGAGGCCGCAACGGGGGGGACGGGACAGTGAGGCCGCGACGGGACAGTGAGGCCGCAACGGGGGGGGGACAGGACAGTGAGGCCGCAACGGGGGGGGACAGGACAGTGAGGCCGCAACGGGGGGGGACAGGACAGTGAGGCCGCAACGGGAGGGGACAGGACAGTGAGGCCGCAACGGGGGGGGACAGGACAGTGAGGCCGCAACGGGGGGGGACAGTGAGGCCGCAACGGGGGGGGGGACAGTGAGGCCGCAACGGGGGGGGGGGGACAGTGAGGCCGCGGGGGGGGGGGGGGACAGTGAGGCCGCAACGGGGGGGGGGACAGTGAGGCCGCAACGGGGGGGGGGGGGACAGTGAGGCCGCAACGGGGGGGGGGGGGACAGTGAGGCCGCAACGGGGGGGGGGGACAGTGAGGCCGCAACGGGGGGGGGGACAGTGAGGCCGCAACGGGGGGGGGGGGGGACAGTGAGGCCGCAACGGGGGGGGACAGTGAGGCCGCAACGGGGGGGGGGGGGGACAGTGAGGCCGCAACGGGGGGGGGGGACAGTGAGGCCGCAACGGGGGGGGGGGACAGTGAGGCCGCAACGGGGGGGGGGACAGTGAGGCCGCAACGGGGGGGGGGACAGTGAGGCCGCAACGGGGGGGGGGGACAGTGAGGCCGCAACGGGGGGGACAGTGAGGCCGCAACGGGGGGGGGGGGACGGGACAGTGAGGCCGCAACGGGGGGGGGGACGGGACAGTGAGGCCGCAACGGGGGGGACGGGACAGTGAGGCCGCAACGGGGGGGGACAGGACAGTGAGGCCGCAACGGGGGGGGACAGGACAGTGAGGCCGCAACGGGGGGGGACAGGACAGTGAGGCCGCAACGGGGGGACAGGACAGTGAGGCCGCAACGGGGGGGGACAGGACAGTGAGGCCGCAACGGGGGGGGGGGGGACAGTGAGGCCGCAACGGGGGGGACGGGACAGTGAGGCCGCAACGGGGGGGGACGGGACAGTGAGGCCGCAACGGGGGGGGACGGGACAGTGAGGCCGCGACGGGACAGTGAGGCCGCAACGGGGGGGGGACAGGACAGTGAGGCCGCAACGGGGGGGGACAGGACAGTGAGGCCGCAACGGGGGGGGACAGGACAGTGAGGCCGCAACGGGGGGGACAGGACAGTGAGGCCGCAACGGGGGGAGACAGGACAGTGAGGCCGCAACGGGGGGGACAGGACAGTGAGGCCGCAACGGGGGGGGACAGGACAGTGAGGCCGCAACGGGGGGGGACAGGACAGTGAGGCCGCAACGGGGGGGGACAGGACAGTGAGGCCGCAACGGGGGGGGGACAGGACAGTGAGGCCGCAACGGGGGGGGGACAGGACAGTGAGGCCGCAACGGGGGGGGACAGGACAGTGAGGCCGCAACGGGGGGGGACAGGACAGTGAGGCCGCAACGGGGGGGGACAGGACAGTGAGGCCGCAACGGGGGGGGGACAGGACAGTGAGGCCGCAACGGGGGGGGAAGACAGTGAGGCCGCAACGGGGGGGGGAACAGTGAGGCCGCAACGGGGGGGAACAGTGAGGCTGCAACGGGGGGGACAGTGAGGCCGCAACGGGGGGGACGGGACAGTGAGGCCGCAACGGGGGGGACAGTGAGGCCGCAACGGGGGGGACGGGACAGTGAGGCCGCAACGGGGGGGGACGGGACAGTGAGGCCGCAACGGGGGGGGACGGGACAGTGAGGCCGCAACGGGACAGTGAGGCCGCAACGGGACAGTGAGGCCGCAACGGGGGGGGGGACAGGACAGTGAGGCCGCAACGGGGGGGGACAGGACAGTGAGGCCGCAACGGGGGGGGACAGGACAGTGAGGCCGCAACGGGGGGGGACAGGACAGTGAGGCCGCAACGGGGGGGGACAGGACAGTGAGGCCGCAACGGGGGGGGACAGGACAGTGAGGCCGCAACGGGGGGGGACAGGACAGTGAGGCCGCAACGGGGGGGGGACGGGACAGTGAGGCCGCAACGGGGGGGGGACGGGACAGTGAGGCCGCAACGGGGGGGGACGGGACAGTGAGGCCGCAACGGGGGGGGACAGGACAGTGAGGCCGCAACGGGGGGGGACAGGACAGTGAGGCCGCAACGGGGGGGGACAGGACAGTGAGGCCGCAACGGGGGGGGACGGGACAGTGAGGCCGCAACGGGGGGGGGACGGGACAGTGAGGCCGCAACGGGGGGGGACGGGACAGTGAGGCCGCAACGGGGGGGACGGGACAGTGAGGCCGCAACGGGGGGGGGGGGGGACAGTGAGGCCGCAACGGGGGGGGGACAGTGAGGCCGCAACGGGGGGGGGGGGGACAGTGAGGCCGCAACGGGGGGGGGGGGGACAGTGAGGCCGCAACGGGGGGGGGGGGGACAGTGAGGCCGCAACGGGGGGGACAGGACAGTGAGGCCGCAACGGGGGGGGGGGACAGTGAGGCCGCAACGGGGGGGGGGGGACAGTGAGGCCGCAACGGGGGGGGGACGGGACAGTGAGGCCGCAACGGGGGGGGACGGGACAGTGAGGCCGCAACGGGGGGGGACGGGACAGTGAGGCCGCGACGGGACAGTGAGGCCGCAACGGGGGGGGACAGGACAGTGAGGCCGCAACGGGGGGGGACAGGACAGTGAGGCCGCAACGGGGGGGGACAGGACAGTGAGGCCGCAAGCAACGGGGGGGGGACAGGACAGTGAGGCCGCAACGGGAGGGGACAGGACAGTGAGGCCGCAACGGGGGGGGACAGGACAGTGAGGCCGCAACGGGGGGGGGACAGTGAGGCCGCAACGGGGGGGGGACAGTGAGGCCGCAACGGGGGGGGGACAGTGAGGCCGCAACGGGGGGGGGGGGGGGACAGTGAGGCCGCGGGGGGGGGGGGGACAGTGAGGCCGCAACGGGGGGGGGGGGGGGGGGGGGGACAGTGAGGCCGCAACGTGGGGGGGGGACAGTGAGGCCGCAATGGGGGGGGGGACAGTGAGGCCGCAACGGGGGGGGACAGTGAGGCCGCAACGGGGGGGGGGGGGGGGACAGTGAGGCCGCAACGGGGGGGGGGGGACAGTGAGGCCGCAACGGGGGGGGGGGACAGTGAGGCCGCAACGGGGGGGGGGGGACAGTGAGGCCGCAACGGGGGGGGGGGGGGGGGACAGTGAGGCCGCAACGGGGGGGGGGACAGTGAGGCCGCAACGGGGGGGGACGACAGTGAGGCCGCAACGGGGGGGGGGGGGACAGTGAGGCCGCAACGTGGGGGGGGGACAGTGAGGCCGCAACGGGGGGGGGGGGACAGTGAGGCCGCAACGGGGGGGGACAGTGAGGCCGCAACGGGGGGGGGGACAGTGAGGCCGCAACGGGGGGGGGGGGACAGTGAGGCCGCAACGGGGGGGGGACAGTGAGGCCGCAACGGGGGGGGGACAGTGAGGCCGCAACGGGGGGGGGGGGGGACAGTGAGGCCGCAACGGGGGGGGGGGGGACAGTGAGGCCGCAACGGGGGGGGGGGACAGTGAGGCCGCAACGGGGGGGGGACAGTGAGGCCGCAACGGGGGGGGGGGGGGGACAGTGAGGCCGCAACGGGGGGGGGGGACAGTGAGGCCGCAACGGGGGGGGGGGGACAGTGAGGCCGCAACGGGGGGGGGGGGACAGTGAGGCCGCAACGGGGGGGGGGGGGACAGTGAGGCCGCAACGGGGGGGGGGACAGTGAGGCCGCAACGGGGGGGGGGACAGTGAGGCCGCAACGGGGGGGGACGGGACAGTGAGGCCGCGACGGGACAGTGAGGCCGCAACGGGGGGGGGACAGGACAGTGAGGCCGCAACGGGGGGGGACAGGACAGTGAGGCCGCAACGGGGGGGGACAGGACAGTGAGGCCGCAACGGGGGGGGACAGGACAGTGAGGCCGCAACGGGGGGGGACAGGACAGTGAGGCCGCAACGGGGGGGGACAGGACAGTGAGGCCGCAACGGGGGGGGACAGGACAGTGAGGCCGCAACGGGGGGGGACAGGACAGTGAGGCCGCAACGGGGGGGGGACAGGACAGTGAGGCCGCAACGGGGGGGGGACAGGACAGTGAGGCCGCAACGGGGGGGACAGGACAGTGAGGCCGCAACGGGGGGACAGGACAGTGAGGCCGCAACGGGGGGGGGACAGGACAGTGAGGCCGCAACGGGGGGGGGAACAGTGAGGCCGCAACGGGGGGGAACAGTGAGGCTGCAACGGGGGGGAACAGTGAGGCTGCAACGGGGGGGACAGTGAGGCCGCAACGGGGGGGACGGGACAGTGAGGCCGCAACGGGGGGGGACAGTGAGGCCGCAACGGGGGGGGGACAGGACAGTGAGGCCGCAACGGGGGGGACAGGACAGTGAGGCCGCAACGGGGGGGGACGACAGTGAGGCCGCAACGGGGGGGGGGGAACAGTGAGGCCGCAACGGGGGGGAACAGTGAGGCTGCAACGGGGGGGACAGTGAGGCCGCAACGGGGGGGGGGGGGACAGTGAGGCCGCAACGGGGGGGGACGGGACAGTGAGGCCGCAACGGGGGGGACGGGACAGTGAGGCCGCAACGGGGGGGGACGGGACAGTGAGGCCGCAACGGGGGGGGGACGGGACAGTGA